>VZQC01000691.1:0-132554 GCA_009823505.1 Rhizomys pruinosus | reverse complement strand
TTTTTTTTGGTCTTTTCGAGACAGGGTCTCCCTGTAGCCCCAGCTGTCCTGGAACTCACTCTGGAGACCAGGCTGGCCTTGAACTCACAAAGATCCGCCTGCCTCTGCCTCCCAAGCACTAGGATTAAAGGCGTGCGCCACCACGCCCGGCTATATATATTTGAAAAAGTCATTATTGACCACGTCAGCTTGACAAAACATGTCCATGTAAATCTATATCATTCCAAGTTTCACTTTTTATGTTTTGTAGAGGAAGGGTTGACCAGGTGGCCTTCTGAGAACAGCCATCAGTTACTGCAATTCTTCACTTGTGACAGAAGAGACTTCTAGGAGAGGAAACATTTCGTTTCAGGATCTTATCCTGGATCATAGCCAAGAAAAAGCATTCACTTGATGACGATCCCTTGTGAACTAGGCATTTTAAATAATTTTCATGGTTTTTCAGAATTTAAATGTATATGGAAATCCAAAAGGTCACACCCAAAATTTTAATGAGTTGACTTCTGCATATCAGATTTGAACACTGTCACTTTGCCTGTTCCTACTGTTGTGTTTGTCTAAGATACTGAATATTACAAGAAAGGATCTACACATAAAACCTGGTATATTCTCTATTTTACTTTAGGATTGCATATTATATTGCATGTTATGTTTGTGTCCTTGAGTATTATCTCTTTCACAAAAGGTCAAATCAAGGAAGTCTTCTGAAGCATTTTACTGAGAGTGACTGCATACACATATAAATCATATGCTGGTCATATTTAAGGCTGACACAATGATTTGCATCCCCAAGAAGCATTTCAAGGTAGAACACAGAAAAGTAAAGCCAAAGCCCATTCTTTGTAGAGAGCATAAAGACATGGAAAAATTACTTAAAAATAATTTTGTTATCACTTAAGAGTATCATATTAACTTATAGTATACCCATAAATGTAAACATATATTCTGATATATTAGAGATAACTTAAAGATAGGAGTATGACAAATAGTTATAAAAGGAAAACTGTTTTGCTATAATTTGATCCAGTTATTTTATTTATAATTATTTGATTTAATTAGATATAACACATTCTCAGCTTTTGCAAATCTTTTATATTTTTGTACCTCACTTGTCAGATCCAATTGTAGTTAGATTTTAATTCATTGTCCTGGCTTCTATTTTATATTAATTCAATTTTTTTCCTGGGTTGAAAATATTCAAGGAAAATCTTGGACATAAAATCTAGTTTATAAGCAGTAAAAGTAAATACATTTTATGTACTACATCAAAATAATATATAAAGGACTCAGTGCTTGTCCTAATGGATTTTAAGTGTCTCAAGTAACAGTTAATTCTGGCTATTAGTAAATATCCAGTCTTGTTGGTAGCCTGCTTCGTTAAAGAAAGCCTGTGCTAGAGTTTCGTGAACTCACCCCCGCCCATCGAGCAAGGAAGGCTAGTTTCACTTTACTTCCTCCACGTAAGATAAGCCTCAGGATGTTCCAGCCCACAGGACATTCCAGGCTTATCTTCATCCTGCCCTTCCCCTCCTTACTTCCTCCTCGTAAGATAAACAGGATGCTCATTAACCACAGGATGTTCGAGCCCACGCTTTTGGTATGCAAATGAGGCATCAGATGGTGCACCAATCCAGAGCATGCACAAGCCCTCTAGACTGCTATATAAGCAGTGCTTCTGCCCCATTTCGGGGTCCTTCTCACACGAGAGCTGTACACAATAAAGTTTGCTGCAGAAGAATCCTGTTGTCCGCGTGAAGTTCTTGCCAGCGAGACTGCTGCGCGCAACACAGTCCCATTATTCTCTGACAGATTTTCAATCTCATTATGGGGAATTTATATTCCAATCAGTACTTTATTGTAATATATGATTAGTGAATAATTGATAATTTAGTAGCATTCCTAAATCATCTTTTTTGATTTATTTATTTTTATTTTATTCATATGACACATTTGCCATCATGTATGTAAGGGTGCCCATGTTGTGCAAACCCACAGATACCAGAAAAAGGGTTTCATGTCCTCTGGAACTGGACCCAGGGCTCTTAGCTGAAATATGGGTGCTGAGAATTGAATCTGGGTCCTCTGCAAGAGCAGCCAGTGCTCTTAACAACTGAGCCATGTCTTTAAATTATGTTCTGAATATGCAAGATTAAGTTTGTTAAACTGAAAAATCCCTCTATTTATATTTAGCTAAGAACTGAGGCTTCCCCTGGGATCTATCTATCAATACATAAACAACTCCAAGAGTCTACAGAGAAGATAAGTTAGTGTGGGGGACTTAACTGCTCAGTGCCAACAAACAGTTTATAATAATAAGGTCACCTGCAGATTAAAACCACCAAGAGTTTACTGACATTGTCAAGTGAGAGAGTCAAATGGGGCAACAGGTAAGGCTGGAGCCCAGGTTTAGGTGTATCCTTAGATGACAGAACCACCATAAATCTGTATTGTGGTAGCTAGAGCCATGGAAAGAACCACTGTTATCAGGCTGCTTAAGAAAGCACTGTTCTGAGCTGGGGCTACAAGGAGACCCTGTCTCGAAAAGACCAAAAAAAAAAAAAAAAACACTGTTCTGGCTGCTTTTGTTCTGTTTCCCTTCAGCTCTTGAACTCACTTCTCATTGACTGACTCAAACATAGATTTGGAGCCAAGGAAACCAACTAGTTGAAGAGTGGATATGCTGACAAACAGACCCTTGGCCTAAAAAAATAATCTAGGTTTTTATGAACACATGTAAAATTCAGGTTCAGAAACAATTTGTGGTAGAAAATATGAGTGCACATATTGCTCTAAAAATTTGGCCCTCTGATAAACTTTGTACTTCTATTTTTTTTTACTCATCAGAGAGGGCACTGACTAGCAAAAGAAATCATAGCAGAAGGAGAATTCTATTAATCAAAGCAATTTCTGGTGAAAAGAAGCATGGCAATCTTTAAACAAGTGATAGAAAGAAAGCTACATTCTTCAAACAAGTGAACTGAAAACAAAGCTTCAGATGATAACTATACGATTTGACAAAGATGCCTCAAATTGCTCTGGAAAATCTCTTCACAGTAATGTTTCAGGCTATTTAAAACAGAATCTCAGTTGAGGAACCAAACAAAGATGCTAGGGTTGGACATCGAAGACAGATGAATTTGGCTGTTATCCATACAAGACTAGATGCCAAAATTATGCTGACTAAAAATGGAGCCAAGCGATGTCATATAGATTTGAAAACCATGTTGTGCCAAGGAAGATGCTAATGTTTCCCATTTTCAGGTTTAGCAAGGATCTTAGTTGTTTGATTTCTTAATCTAGTTGATGTATTCTAAACAACTCTGTAACTCTGCGAAGTCCTAACTCCTGTCCTTCCTTCCTTCCTTCCTTCCTTCCTTCCTTCCTTCCTTCCTTCTTTCTCTCCGTTTTCCCTTCCTTCCTTCCTTCCTTCTCTTCTTCTTTCCTTCCATCCATTCATCTTTCTATTCTTGTTTTTATTTTAAGTTGGACAGTTTCATCTAGAATACAAACCTTGTTATATAGATAATATAGTCCAGTATTGTGATTCATTTATATATAACCATTGTCTTATTATGTATGATTTATCAGATGCTATAAACTCATTTGAATATTGATATTTTCAAATTATTTATCCTCTCCCAAGCTTATCCATTGAATAATTTACACCCTTAAAAGTACTTTATTGAGACCTCACCTAAAATGAGTTTCCTGGGATATTCCTACTTTCTCTTCCCTTTGTCTTGCAACTGAAATAAAGAATATGACTTATCTTGGCTTAGGATAAATATGGGAGACTCTAGCCAAGCAAAAGCCCTTCAGTCAGCCAGAACAGTGGACTTGAGAACCTGCTCAAAAGCTCATGTGCATGTGCATAATTTTTAGAGTGTTATCTCTTGCTAACATTTTACACTCTTTATTTTCAGTTAAGAAAAGGCATTGACCTAAAAAGAAATCTCACATACTACTTACTGGTTGCCATTATTTTCTTTGTAATTCCATATATTAATAGAGTAATCAGAATCATCCAGAAGATCTCCTTGACAATGTTAAATGACACATAAGTATTTGTATGTGTTGTTCCCTAGTGATTTCAGACAGACAAAAAGGGATATCAAAGGGGAAAAACTAGCAGAAGTCAAATATAGCATTAAATAATTAAATGGGACTAGAAACTCTATAGATGTAGGGGCGTTACAATTACAAACAATACGATGAAAACAACTCACGTAGCAATGACTAACCATTCAAGTTAGGTAAAGTGGTGGTAAGGATAATGGTATGGATCAAGCTATTTTGTAAATTTGATGCAATGATACATATGTGAGGTACTACCATAATTATAATCACTCAGAAGAAACACTTATTAGATTGTGTTATTTGTTTTCAATTGTTCTAATACCAGAAAGTCTATAAATTTTCTTCAAATATTTAAGACTTCTGTAATACTAAATTGCTAATACATATTTCTTATTATGCATTTTAAGACTGGCTCCTTGCTTTAATAGATCTTTGATAAGTATAATTAGATTGTGTATTTGGGATCCCTCAGATTTTTTTTAAATAAGAGTGTTTATAGTTGTAAACTTTCCTTTTAGGACTGACTTGGCTGAGTTCCAGAGGTGCTGATAGATTACAATCTCATTTATTTTGGATATATGAATTTTAACATCCCCTCTCTGGATTTCTTGGCTGACCCACTGATCATTCAACAAAGCATGGTTAAGTCTCCAAATATGTTTTCAGTTTCTCTTGTTTGTTTCTATCTTTATTCCATTGTGGTCTGAGAAGTTTCACGAGATCATCTCTTTTCTTATATCTATTAAGGCTTAATGTGTGTCCTGTGATATGATCAAAATCGGATTAATGTTCAATGTACTACTGAGAAAAATATGTTTTCCCTATCTGTTGTGTCTACTATTCTGTACATACCTACTTACACCCATTGATCCTCAGTGATTTTAGTTCCAGAATGTCTTTGTTTATTTTAGTTTGGAACACTTATCTAAATATTAGAGTGAGATATTGAATCCCACACTATTATCATATCAGGACCTATGCAACTTTTTATGCCTTTTAAAGATTTGTTATATAAAATTAAGGGTTCCAATATTTGGTACATGAATGCTTACAATTGTTATATCTTTTTTTGGTCTTTTTGAGATAGGGTCTCCCTTTAGTCCCACCTGGCCTGGAGTTCACTATGTAGACGAGGCTAGCTTTGAGCTCACAGAGATCCTCCTGCCTCTGCCTCCCAAGTGCTGGGATTAAAGGCATGCACCACCATGCCAGACTGTTATATCTTCTTAATGTATGGTTCCCTATATGACTGTGTACTGTCTATCTTTATCTCTTTTAATTACTTTGGGCTTGAACTTTGCTTTATCTGATATAAACATAGCTTTACCCACTTGTCTTGTTATCCATTTGCTTGGTAGTTTGTTTCCTATCCTTTTCTATTGAATTCTTTTATATCTTTGCTACCTAAGTATGTTTCTTAGAGACAACATGTAGTTGCTCCTTATTTTGTAAATTTAGTTCATTATTCTGCACTATGTTAGTACTGAGTTGAGGTTATTAACATTTAATGTTATTTTAGAAAAGCATTTGCTATTTCTTATGGATTTGTTAGGTGCTCCTGTCTTGTTGGCTTATTGGTATTTCTTTTCCTTCTCACATATTAGTTTTGGGAGTTTGATTGTTTGCTATGATAGAAATGGTGGTTCTTTTCCTGGGTCTACTTTGTTCATATGCTCCTTTCATTGAATGGACAATTTTATGTCCTTTAAAGGGGTTATCTTTCTTCTTCCTCTCCATACAATGTTACTTTAAGAATTTTCTGAAGTGCTACCTTGGTTGTCAAGAATTCCCTCCATTTGTATTTGTCTTCAAATATCCCTATTGCTATATTAATTCTGAAAGGTATCTTTCCTGACATAACAATCTCGACTCACATTTACTTACTTTCAGATTTTGAAATAATTATTTTTATTTTTTTATTGGGCTTTTGTACACTTCATACAACCTTTCCCAACCAAATTTAGACCAGTTTCCCCATCCACCCTCCCCTCACCAGAGCACATGCATTCTGCCATACATGTTAAGTCCTGTCTTGCAACTTTTCCTTAGTCTTTTTTAACTTTTACAATGTAGAAGTTTACTATTTTGGTCAGTTCTTTAAACAAGTCTTTTGTTGTTATTGCTCCCTTTTTATAACACTCCAAAATATGCATATGTACACTCCACACATCTAGATAGATCACAATCTATCAGCACCTATGGGACTCAGCCAAGTTTACAACTATAAGCACTATAAGCACTCCTATTTAAAAAATGGGAGGGATCCCAAATACACAATCCAAATATACTTATCAAAGCTCTATTAAAACAAGGAGCCAGTCTATAATGACAGAATCTGAAAATAAGCTACAGGTTAATTTCAAAACACATTTGGGATTCACATTTTAATAGCAATGTTGCATGCAGGCAAAAAGAAGTATAACTTTGCATTCCCAAGTTACATAGCAAATTGATGTATGTTTTAATGTACTTTTAAAGAAGAGATTGATTCTTCCTCATAAATATTAGAACTTAGGAAAATAAAAACATAAATATCAAGCCATATCTATAGTAGCATTAGACTATGTGGTATTATTTTTAGTAAAAAAAAAATTACCCAACTTAACTTACATATATGAATTTGGTGCTAGTATCCACAAATGAGGAACACCATACATCCTTTGTTTTTCTAGGACTGTGTTACTTCACTTAACATAATGCCTTCTCATTCCATCCATTTGATTGCAAATTTCATGATGTCTTTCTATGCCACTGCATAGAACTCCATTGTGTAGATGTGCCATATTTTGATTATCCACTCATCAGGCGAGAGACACTTTGGTTGCTTCCAGCTCTTCACTATTGTGAGAAGAGCTGTAATAAATGTGGTTGTGCATGTATCTCTGCAATACAATGAATCTTTTGAGTATATACACAGGAGTGGTATGACTGGGTCAAGTGGTATGTTCATTTTGAATCTTTTAAGAATTTTCCACAGTGCTTTCCATAGGGGTTGCCCAAGTTTGTATTCCTACCAGCAGTGAATGAATGTTCCCCTTTCCCCACAACCTCTGCAGCATTTGGTATCATTAGTTTTCTTGCAGATCTTGAAATATTTATTTCCTTGTTCTTCTGGCTTTTATGATTGCTAAATAAGGTCTTGGGTAATCCTGATACATGTGACCCTTGTATGTGAGTTGATGTTATACTGCATTGCATTTTTAATACAATATCTTTTATTTATTCTTCAGCAGTTTCACCCATGTATGCATAGTATCTTCATCATATACACCCCAATTCTCCACTTCCACTCCCCTAGGCATGCCCAATACGTGCCCCCTTCATATTCTCTCTCTTTCTCTTTCTCTTTCTCTTTCTCTTTCTCTTTCTCTTTCTCTTTCTCTTTCTCTCTCTCTTTCTCTCTCTCTCTATATATATATAAATATATAGAAATATAAAAAATATAAAAATATAGAAATATAAAAAATATAGAAAAAAAAAAATATATATTTTTTTTTTCTTTTTGGTCTTTTCGAGACAGGGTCTCCCTATAGCCCCAGCTGCCCTGGAACTCACTCTGTAGACCAGGCTGGCCTTGAACTCACAGAGATCCACCTGCCTCTGCCTCCCGAGTGCTAGGATGAAAGGCGTGCGCCACCACACCCGGTAGAGTCATTCTTTGAAAGAACATCTCTGAGCCGGGCGTGGTGACGCACGCCTTTCATCCTAGCACTTGGGAGGCAGAAGCAGGCAGATCTTTGTGAGTTCAAAGCCAGCCTGGTCTACAGAGTGAGTTCCAGGACAGCTGGGGCTACAGGGAGACCCTGTCTCGAAAAGACCAAAAAAAAAAAAAAAATCAAAATAAATAAATAAAGAACATCTCTGGAGCTGTTGACAGAGTCTGTATGAGCTGTGTGGGTTTGAACACAACTGCTTGCAAATTGGTTTTACATGAAGGATGCTTGTACTCACAAATTATTACTTATTGTTAAAAAAATGAAAATAAAACAAAACAAAACAAGAAAAACAGAGAAAGATGCAGAAAATTTACGGCAGAATGCATGATCTGGGATGGGTAGGGGTGGGGTGGGGGGAAGGGAAAGGGATATGTGCCTGAACTGAATTGGAAAATGATGTATGAAATACACAAAGCATCAATAAAAAAAAAAAAAAAAAAAAAGAACATCTCCTCTCCCTCACCCAGCAGCAATCAGCAGTAATAGCTCTTAGGCTAGGGCCAGGGGCTGCTCCCCATTTTCCTCATTCTATGCTCAGCTTTTGTCTCATTGAGTTCTGCACCAACTCTGGCTCTTACAATCTTTCCTCCTACCCTTCTGTAATGGTCCCTGGGCCTGGGTGGGTGAGGTTTAATATAGGAATCCTATCCAAGTGCAGTCTCTTATTCTTTAAAACTTGGCCAGTTTTGGCCTTCTGTGTGCATCACACTCTGTTGTGTGACGAAGCTATGATAGCAAGAGTTGAGGCATGTGTAGTATTCTCTCTACTCCCTGTTCCACTGTGTTCCATGAGTCTTAGGTGTAGAGGTTCTGCTGTAGATTTGTCACGTAGGGCTGGGCATTTCTCAGACATATATTTTCTCTCTATGTGTATTGCTTTTAGTATTGTTTCTTTACTTTGTATTTATGGCATCTTGACTATGATGAGTTCAGGAGAGATTTTGTCTTTTTTTTAATTACTGTATTGTTTTTTCATTTTATAACAATAAGTAATCATCTATGAGTACAAGCATCCTTCATGTAAAACCATTTTGCAAGCAGTTGTGCCCAAACCCACACAGCCCATGGGTCCCACCATCCAGCTGGGGGGGAGGGGATTGTATGTCCAATCAAGTTGATCAGATGAGTTTCCAGACTATATTGCTGTAGTTTCATCATTCACCCCAGTCGCAGCCCTTACATTCTACCATGCCACCTCTTCTGCAGATTATTCCTTAGGCTTAGAAAAGGGGCACAGGTGGATGAGAAGCAAAACAGTCTACTTTCTCTGGAGCTGTTGTCTTGGACTCTGGTCAATTCTGGCTGTTTCCTTTCATGGGCTCACAGTTTGTCCATGGATAACTTTTCAATCCTGCTAATGAAGCACAATCAATTAGATATATAGGTATTTAAACAGTATAATTGTTATGGTAGGTTACTTTGGTATAGACACAGATGTTTGGATGATATGTCAATCCATGAATTGCATTTTTTTTCAATTTTTCTCTATTTGAGATGTCATATATGCATATAATCATTACCACCTCTCACTCTCCCCTCCCCAACTACCCACAGGATGCTCCACCACACCCAATTTTATTTTTCCTGTAATAATTACTTTATAATTTATTTATTAGGTTTTTAATATATATTTTATTAAATTGTTGTGTATTTAAAACACAGCATCTCAGTCCCCTTGCCATTGTCATACTACCATAGCGCCCCCCACAGGATTTCATGCATTGTGTAATTTATGTTAGGGGACTATAGAGTAAAGTTAGTGTCCCCTGGTGACCCTCAATGCAATTCCATCTGCTCGCATCTAGTCAGCCTAACTAGAGTCACTCCCTTAAAAACAATCAGTTCGGGGCTGAGAGATGGCCTAGCGGTTAAGAGCGCCAACCACTCTTACAGAGGACCCAGGTTCGATCCCCAGCACCCACATGGCGGCCGAGAGCCGTCCGAAACTCCAATTCCAGGAGAACTCCAGTTCCAGGGGAATCTGACACCCTCTTCTGACCTCCGCGGCATTGCACGACACGGGTGCACAAACTTGCATGCAGACCAGTACATTCATACACATACAGAAATAAATAAAAAAAAAATTAAAAAAAAAAATCAATCAGTTCTTCCTCACCCAGTGTAATCACCTGCCCAATAGTTCTGCTAAAATTGGGGCCTGCTGACACTCTCCACATTTCTATGCTAGGTTTTTGTCTTACTGAGTTCTATGGTCTTGTTCATGGTTTTACCATTGCTATGAGTTCATATGGACAAGGTCCCAGGACCTGTAAGACTCTATATCCATATGCTCATGCACCTCCGTCCTTGGCATTTACAGTCCTTCTGCTCCTTCTTTCACAATGGTCCCTGAGCCTTGGGTTCACTGCCCTCTGTTGCATGAGGAAGCTTCATTGATGAGAGTTGAGAGATGCTTTAGTATTCTCTCTACCCCTTGATTCACTATGCTCCACAAGTCTTTTGTGTTGAGGTTCCACTGTAGACGTGTCCCTTAGGGTTGGCATTTCACAGATACTTATTTCTGTGTGTGACCAGTTGGAGAATTCTGTAATAGTCTCCATCTGTTGCAAAATAAGCTTCTTTAATGACTGGTGATTAGCATATTTGATTCTAAACATAAGGATTCACATTTAGCACACAGTAAAAATTAGATTTGTCTAGGGATTTGACAGTCTTGGGGTTTTCTCTAATGTCTATGACCTCTCTATCCATGTGCATTTAGTTATGTTTCCATTACTACACATGAATTATCTCCCATTTAGCTCCAATTAAGTAGCTGTTGATTTACCTCCCAAGATAAAAGTGCCGCTACTGCCCCAATATAGTTTGCTGTGCCAGTCATTGTTGTAGGTATTAGGCCTTAAAGCTGGGGTTGGACCTTTGATGTCTTCACTTAGCAGTTTGCATACTGTCCTCCAAAACTATGAGAATAGCCTTCAAGAAGATGGTTTCCAGGTCAGTTCCAGCTCCATTGCTCCGGGACTGACTTATTATTTTCTTCAGCAATAGGGTCTTACCTTCAAGTTCTGTGTGGGAATCAGGGGCTTTCGCAATAGCCTGTGTAATTTGGGGCATCTCTTAGACTAAAGTGACCAATAAATTACAGGGAGATTTCTCCTCCCAGGCACTGTTTCTTGTTATATAGCCTTCATCTATAAACATGGACTGATATAGAGATACTGCATGAGTAATTTTTCAATAGGTTTTGAACTAATATAATTGCCTCTGGTTGTTATGCCAGCTTGGCATTATTTATCTCATCTCTCTTTCTCACTGTCTAATCCTCCCTTTTCATGTTCCAGTTAAAGTACCTCCCGTTTTCCACATTTCTCCCTTGATAATACCTCTTTCCTAGGGTCCCGCCTTCCCCTGAGGTCCTTCTTCTCCTTTACCCTCATGTTCCTTGTATAACCCTCCCTCTCGCACTTCTACCTAAACTCTCCATTTTACCCATTTCCCCATTAGTAACTCCTGCCTCCTACTGTTTTAACTTACCAAGTACAATTCGAACTGCTCATATGTGCCTGGGTGTGGTGTCATGCACTTGGACATTGGCAACCAGCCAGTGGCCACACTCCTAATGAAAAGTGGCCATTCCCCAGATGCTATAAACTGCCAATAGCAACTCAGCTAAATGTGGGCCTAACTTAAGAGCCCATCTCCACTTCCTGCAGGAATTTTTAACTGGCTTAAACTTATGTAACAGAGCTGCTGTGAGTTCTTGAGTGCAATAGTCATGTCAGGTCTAGAAGACAGCATTTTACAGCTCTTTTCTGGATCCTCCAGCTCTTACATTTGTTCTGCCTCTTCCTTCATGATGTTTCCTAAGTCTTGGGGGTAGGGGTTTTGACAAATGTCATGGATTCCTTTCAATTCCTATGAGAAAACATTCTGATCAAAACAAACTTGGGGAGGAAAGGATTTATTCAGCTCTCATCTCTGGGGTCACAGTTCATTGCTGAGGGAGCTCAACATAGGAACTCAGGTCAAGAACCTGGAAGGAGGAGCTGAAGCACAGGCCATGAGGAATGCTTACTGGCTTCCTTATACAAAATACAACAACCTGCCCAGGGATGTCACCACCCACAGTGGGCTGGGCCTCCCACATCACTCAACAATCAAGACAATACTCCACAGATGTGGTCACAGGCCAGTCCAAAGGAGGCAATTCCCTAGCTGAGGTTCCTTCAAGCCAGGTGTGACAAGTTGACACTAAAGCTATCCAGCACATCATATATGCCCCATGTACAAATCAGCACTCACAGTGGCATATTCTCAGCACTATGAACCATAATTCCTTTTTACATTAACCACTTTTCACTGCAATAAGAAGCTTCTTTGACAAAGTTTGGGAGCAGCACCAATAGATGGAGAAAAGCCAATTTTTGCACCAAGAAATACCAGCAGAAATGTTGGCCCAGCTAAACATTAAAAGGAAAAAAAGCCTCAACTACAGGCATCAAACATCTCTGTGGATCCTATTTGTTACAGCTATTTATAACGTGTCCTAATGAACTTTACCTTCCAGGTGCCGCAATGTTTTAATATGAGAGCTTTCTTACCTCCTTTTCATAGAACAAAGGAAAACATGATGGTAATGAAGTCATTCCCTAACTGTAAATTAGAGCTGACTGTTACAGAGGTAATCTCTTATAAAAGTGGTATAGCTGCTTTCTTTCATTGACTGATAGACATAGGAACCATGAAAGGATAATTGTCTATTCAGAGCCAAATATAATACTAAAGTCTTTATAAGCTGTGTAATTAATCAAAATATATTAATTCAGGAGAACTCTGATAGCAGCAATGGATTATTCTGCCAAGGAGATGTTGGATAGGGGATCCAAGCCCCCCAGAAAGGTAAAGGCTTTTTGCCTGCAAACTGGGATACCTGCAAGAAGAGAAGTGGTAAGGCCCTGCTGTCAAAGACCTGGTCTAAGCATGGGAAAGATGTATTGAGACCACACTTGCAAGTGTGCAGTTGGTCTCTGGAATCCCAGAGAATGTTACCAAAGGCCACTAAATCAATAAAGCAAATATTGAGTCAAGCAAGGCTCCTCTTTCAGCATCAGCTACACCTCACCTACCTGGAAATACTGTGCAGCAGTGGCAGCCATATGTCTGTATATCCCAAATATAATTGGCTATTAGCTCTCTCCTTGGAGAAATAATTCACGGCTGATGCCCCAAGCTTACGTCCTCTAGTGGTTAGGATATGTTATGAGCCACAGTAAGACCTTGTCATCTTTTACAGAAAAGCTATATTTCATGGATTAGCATACCATCAAAACATCTGTGTCTATACCAAAGTAATTTACCATAATAATTAATACTGTTTAAATGCCTGTATATCTAATTGCTTGTGCTTCATCAGTAGGAGTAAAAGGTTATTCCTGGATAATCTGCCAACCCATTAAAGGAAACAGCCTGAACTGATCAGAGTCCAAAACATCTCCAGAGAAAGTAGACTATTTTGCTTCTCTACCACTTGTGTCCCTTTTCTATAGCATAGGGAACAATCTGTGGAAGAGGGGGTATGGTAGAATGTAAGGGTTGTGATTGGGGTGAATTATGAAACTACAGAAATATAGACTGGACTCTTATTTGATCAATATGCTTGCACATACAAGCTCCTCCAGCTGGAAGATGGGGACCTTGGGCTATATAAGTTTGGGCAAAACTGCTTGAAAATTGGTTTTATATGAAGGATGATTGTATTCATTACTTATTACTTTTTATTTAAAAAAATCAAATAAAAAGCCAGTTTTTTAAAATAACATGACAGGTGGATCTTTGTGAGTTCAAGGCCAGCCTGGTCTACAGAGGGAGTTCCAGGGCACCTGGGGCCACAGGGAGACCCTGTCTCAAAAAGACCAAAAAAAAGAAAAAGAAAAACAATATCAATAGATTCTCCCTTCTTGCCCACAACTTCCAGAACCACTGTTTTTTACCATGTTTATAGTATCAGATATGAGTTCCCTCCTACAGAGTAGGCCTCAAGTCAATCAAAAGAGCAATGGTTTTATCCCCCAAATCAGTCTTTCCCTTGCTGCACAAAGGGACACATCTTTTTGGGCAGATTGGTATTATAGAATGCAGGGTTCAGTGCTGTGTAAAACCTTTGATGCCTTTTTTCCCCTCAGAAGAATGAATAGCACTTTACAGCATGGTGAAAGCTAGCCAGCAAGGAGAGTATCCTAGTCACATCAAGACTCGTTGTTGTTGTTGTTGTTGTTGTTCTCTTCCAAACAAAGTGTGAGGTAACTTCAGCAGTAGGTTCATATCATCTAGTTATGTTGAGGAACCAAGAGCAATCACAATAACCTGTTTTGTTTTGGGTGTCTCTGTGGCTTCTCTGACCAATAATTCATAGAGAGGTAACTCATACCAGGTACTGAGATTTTCATTTAACAATCTATGTATTCTGAGAGCAGTTTTTCTCACTAAAGTGAGCTAGTCCTTCTCTCCTTTTTTTTTTTTTTACCATGGAAGATTGTTGGGCCCTGTGGGCCCTCCATACTCATGGCGTGGAAGAGAATATGGCCTACTGCAATCCTCTGAGCCTGACTGGAGTTTGGCGACCTGTCTTTGGCAGGTCTTAGGAGTGACTCAGCAGAGCCCGACCTAAAAGAGCTTCTACCCAGATACAACTGATGTGGGGAATTACTACTGGCCCAAAGCTATCCCCCCCATTCTACGTATCTCCTCTCCCACCTTCTTTTCTCCACCCCTCCCGCCAAGCAAATATAAGCAGCTGTCTGATGCAGTAAAGTGAGTCCTTGCTTTGACAAGACTCCCAACCCCCATGTGGTTCTTTTTGGGTCATCGACACTCGCCATTCCAATCAGCCCCAGAGGAGAGACAGGCTGGCCCGACTCTCCCCTCCATCTCACTTGCTAGAGGAGCCAGCAAGCTGGTGCCCAGTGTGAGGATGGTTTCCTTCTCGAAGTTTGATGTGTCAATTGGTCTGTGGGTGCGTGTACTCCCATAAACTATGGGAAAGTCTAACTCCAAGTTTGACCCCACTCTGGAGTCCCTGAGAGTTTTGCTCAAAAGTAGAGGCCTAGACTTCTCAGATAGTCTGCCCTCCAGGCCTGGGGATGTTTACTTGAAATCACTTCCTGGCTTCCAGAGAGCAACCTTTTTGACTGGGATACCTGGGACAGGGTTGAAAACATGATTAGGAGAGCCCAAGTACAGAAAGGTGTGATTCCCCCTCTGGGGATGCTCCCTATCGTATCAGCCTTGAAGGGCTGTTTCCCTCCCCACCCCCCTGAAAAGGTGGTAGAGACCTTGGCCCCAAATGAGGTGGAAAAATGAGACCCAAAAGTCAAACAGGACCCAAAACAGGACCTCAGGTCTCCAGAACTTACGAACCCACTGAATCGACCTCAGCCCCTCTACCCTTCCCTTGATCCTTTTGGGAGTACTCCCTGGCTCCATAAGGGTCCACCTCAGCCAGACCCTCCAACCAATCCCTTCTGGGCCCCTACTGCACTCCCCCCATATGGGGAGGAGGACACATCTGGACAGGAGACAACCAGTCTTTTTACAGTCAATGTAATGTTAACCTGGGGGGTAACCGCCCCGCTGCCTGGTATCCTTGGGAGGCTCAGGACCTTAAAGACTTAAAGAAGGCAGTTCCTGAGGAAGGCCCCAACTCCCCCTGGGCTGAAACCATTCTTGAGGGTTTGGCTCATCATGCTTGTGTAACATGGGACTGGAAAGAACTGGCCAAAGTGGTGCTCCCAGTCCCCATGTTCTTCAAATGGATAGTTTACTTCCAGGAGGAATTAGGAATTCCTCCTGGAAGTAAAAAGGAATTGTTTTGTGATGTATGGCATGTGTTTGTTGACTGTGTTCTGTGGTTTTCTATGGCTGTTGTGTTTCAAGTTGTGGCATGGAGAAAGTTCAGCATCTCCAAATCAGTGAAGGCATGGACTAAGGATGAACACAGAGGGAATTCTCCTATTGACTCTGCTGGTGAGCCTATGGATGGTGCTGATGGAGATTTGGCCTGTTGTTGCTGGAAACCCTTTCTCTGATAGGCTTTGAGAAGCTTGCATTCTCTTGTGTGTTTTCATCCACTCAGTGGGACATGATTATGCAGCCCATGGGTGCTGTTTTGGCTTCCCTGGATTGGGGGCATCTGTTGCTTCCCCAGCCTTCCCAGGTGGCAGGTATTCAGATAAATTATGAGAGGAGCCCTTCCTCTCCCATTCACTTGCCTTCTAGAAGTTTGGACATGTGCTTGGAACCTGCCCTGCAGCCTGGGGTCCCGGTTTCCACCTTCTGGCCACAGTTCAAGTGGTGAAGGTCACAGAGGCTGGAAGGACAGGCGTGCCTGCAGATCAAGCAAGATTTTTGCAGCAAGCATTCCATAAAGGTGTTCATTTGCACCTTTGCAGAGACAGGCTTGGGTTGTAGAGGCAACCACCTATGAATTAATCTACCAATATTGGCTTGCATGGAAGCTTGTGAAAAGCCAGCCACAATCTAAATGTGTTTTTAAATGTGTCCTCCTTAAAAATTTTTCTGTAGATAGTGTAAAATAGTGCTTGATTCTGCTGAAGTTTCCTTTTGTCTGCTAAACTTCCCCCAAGATCTCATCTAGAGGCCAGTCTTCTATGATGCAAATTGAGCTTGTAAATTCCAGGCTTGGTGGTGGCTCACACCTTTAATCCAAATGGATGTATGTGAGTTCAGGGCCAGCCTAGTCTACAGAGTGACCTCCTGGCTGGCTCTGACTGTAATAAACCCTGCCTTGAAAATTCCAAAGGCAAAGTCTGTGCCCCTTTCCTACTCTGGAAACAGGGGATGGCTGGTGGGGGAAGGACTGGCTTTCCAATACTCAGGAGACAGACTATGGACCTCCACCCTACCAAGTTGTATCACTTAAGTAATTCAAATCCGTTTCAGCATGCTTAACATAAAGTGTAATATTTTTACTTAACCTCTGGGTACCCTAGATATCCTTTGAAGAAATATATGTGCACAATTAAAATTAATTGGTTGATTTAATTTTATCTTGCTCTTTTTAAGTGTGTTTCACCTTAAAATCTCTTCTCACAGAATTCTTGATCACACGTGGTCTGAGGTCTGGCCTGGTGCCACAAGCCTGCATATCAGCTGCGGGACTGAGCACATGGCATCTAAATCATGTCCTTTAAATTTTGATTTTAGGTAACATCCTTTTGATTTCCGCACTTTGGAAACAAAATGGATTTCTAGGATAATTTACAGGCCTTGGAGTTCTAACAAAACAAACTTTCTCCAATAAATTGTCTTTTTTAAGGACCAAAGTCCTTAACAATAAGAAAGGTAGATCGTTCCAAGACTACAGACAACTTTGGCCTGTCTACTTTTGGGAATCATCAATCTTTAGGTTTGTAAATAGCACAGGGACAGTTAGGCTTATCAGAGGGTAACCAGAAGGGACAGGATAGGGAAAGAATAGAAGAAAACTTTAGAGATAGTTCATTAAAGGCAAATGGTTGGAAATGAGCCTAAGAAGTAACATATGGATCTCAGCTGTTCTAAGTATATTTTAATGTTAACAGCCATGATACCAGTAAAAACATTGCCCCTGAGTTGGAACGTGGCCCTTCCTTCTCAAGACACAAATTTATATTAAACATCCCAACATAATTCAATTTCAACAAAGGTTATGGGTTATCTATCTACACTGCCACCTACTGGTTACGCTATTTCACAACCAGGTTTTAAGAGCTAGATATTGAAAAATCTTTAAAGCAGGTTTTCATGCCAGGCCTGGAGAAGGCCAAGAGCTTAGAGGAAGATAGTTATTAAAATCCACCTATTAAGGTTTGAAGTTTAAAATGGTATACTTAAAAATAACATATATATATATTTTAATTTTTATTGATGCTTTGTGCAATTCAGNACAAATTATTACTTATTGTTAAAAAAATGAAAATCAACAACAAAGACAAAACAGAAAAACAGAGAAAGATGCAAGAAAATTACGGCGGAATGCATGATCTGGTGATGGCGTGAGGGGTGGGGTGGGGGTGAAGGGAAAGGGAGATGTGCCTGCCAACTTGAATTGGAAAATGATGAGTGAAAAATAACAAAGCATCAATAAAAAAAAAAAAAAAAAAAAAGAACATCTCCTCTCCTCACCAGCAGATCAGCAAGTAATAGCTCTTAGGCTCAGGTGCCAGGGGCTGCCTCCCCATTTTCCTCTTCTATGCCTCAGCTTTTGTCTGATTGAGCTTTATGCCACCAACTCTGGGCTCTTTACAATCTTCCTCCCTACCCTTCTGTAATGGTCCCTGGGCCTGGGTGGGTGAGGTTTAATATAGGAATCCTATTCCAGGATTGCACTAGGTTCTTATTTCTTTAAAACTTGGCCAGTTGGCCTTCTGTAGTGCATCAACTCTGTTCGTGTGACCGAACTATGATACAGAGAGTTGAGCGCATGTGTAGTATTCCTCTCTACTCCCTGTTCCACTGATGCTTCCAGAGTCTTAGGTGGAGAGGTTCAATGCTGTACGATTGTCACTGTAGGGCTGGGCATTCTCAGACATATATTTATCTGCTCTATGTGTTATGTGCTTGTTAGTATTGTTTTACTTTATTGTATTTATGCACATCTATGAACTATGAATGAGTTCAAGGAGAGATTTTTTGTTCTTTTGTTTATTTCTGTATTGCTTTTTTCATTTTAACAAATAAGTAATCATCCAGAGTTACATAGCATCCTATCTGTATAAAACCATTTTGCAAGTCGACTTGTGCCAACCCACACACCAGAGTCCGCACCATCCAGCGGGGGGAGGGGAGGTGTTGTCCAATCAAGGTTGATTCAGATGAGTTCCAGCACTATCATTGCACTGTATTTCATCCATCTACACCCAGTCGCAGCCCTTACATTCTACCATGCCACATCTCCTGCAGATTTTCCCCAGGCTTCTGAAAAAGGGCCAAGAGTGGTATAGAAAGCAAAACAGCTCTACTTTCTCTGGAGCTTTGTCTCTTGACTCTGGTCAATTCTGGCTGTTTCCTTTCATGGGCTCACAGTTTGTCCATGGATAACATTTCAATCCTGCGTATGAAGCACAACAAGTAGAATATATAGTATTAAACAGTCTAATTGTTATGGTAGTTTACGTTTGGTATAGACCACAGTGTTTGGATGATATGTCAAGTCCAAGAATTGCATTTTTTTTTCAATTTTTCTCTATTTGGATAGTCATATTATGCACATAATTCGATTACCACCTCTCACTCTCCTCCCCAACTACCCACAGGCATGCTCCATCACCACACCCAATTTTATTTTTCCTGTAATAATTACTTTCATAATTTATTTATTAGGTTTTTATTTTTTTTTTGTAATTAATTTTTAATCTTCTTTCACCTTTCTACCTTTCTATCGACCCTTAACTGCCACGATTTCATTGTGTATTTAATTTAGGACACAGGCCAATCTCAGGTCCCCTGGTGGACCTGCGTGCATACTTACCAGTCCGCCCCATCGCAGATCTCAGCAGCTAATCTAGTTAGGACTTATGAGTCGCTTATGCCCTGTCAACCCTCACCAATAGCCTCCTTCTAACTAACAGGACCTTACAAATGCTCAGGGGCTGAGAGATGGATACCTAGCGTTAAGAGTCGCCAAAACCTCTTACAGGAGACCCCGGGTTCGATCCCCCAGCACCACATGGCGGCACGAGAGCGTCCGGAGAACTGCCAATTCCAGGAGAACTCCAGTATCCCAGGGGAATCTGATACTCTCTTGCTTCTGACCTCGCGGATTGCATTAGTGGTGATCATAGAACGTGCAAATTGCAATAGATCCATACATTATTGCATACGAAATAAATACACAAAAAAATTAAAACCAAAAATCAATCAGTTCTTCCTACCCAGAGTAATCACCTGCCCATAGTTCTGCTAAAATTGGGCCTGCTGACACTCTCCACCATTTTCTACTGCTAGGTTTCTGTTCTTTACGTGAGTTCTTATTGCCTTAATGGTTTCGTCATATGGAGCAAGGTCCTTAGGACGCCTTAAGAATCTATATCCATATGCTCATGCACCTCCGTCTTTGGCATTTACAGTCCTTCTGCTCGCTTCTTTCACAATGTCCCTGACGCCTTGGGTTCACTGCCCTACTGTTGCAGAGGAAGCTTCTATTAATTGAGAGTTGAGGAGATGCTTTAGTATTCCTCTCTACCCCTTTGATTCACTATTGCTCCAACAAGTCATTTGTGTTGAGGTTCCACTGTAGAGTATCCTTGAGGTGAGCCATTCCCAGTATACTTATTTCTGTGTGATGACCAGTTGCGAGAATTCTGTAAGTCATCTCATCGTTGCAAAAATGAGCTTCTTTAATGACTTGGTGATTAGCAGTATTTGATTCTAAACATAAGGATTCACACTTAAGCACACACAGTTAGAAGACTTAATTTGTGTCTAGAGGGATTTGACAGTCTTGGGGTTTAGTTCTCTAATGTCTATGCACTTCTCGTATTCCATGTGCATTTAGTTATGTTTCCATTACTACACATGAATTACTCCCATTTAAGTCCAATTTAAGTAGCTGTTGATTTTACCTCCAAGCATAAACGAGTGACCGCATACTGACACCAATATAGTTTGCTTGGCCAGTCATTGATGTGGTTTTAGCGCCTAAAGGCTGGGGTGCGACCTTTAGATGTCTTCACTAGCAGTTTGCATATTCTCATCATAGACTTGATGAGAAATAGCTTCAGAGAGATGGTTCTCCAGCGTCATGTTCCAGCTCCATGCTCCGGGAACTGACTTATATTTTCTTCAGCAATAGGGTTCTTAACATTCAAGATTTCTGTTGGGGAATCAGGGCTGTCGCAATAGCCTGTTAATTTGGGGCATCTCTTAGACGTAAATGACAATATAAATTACAGGGAGATTTCTCCTTCCCAGCACTGTTTTCGTTTTAATATAGCCTCATTCATATAACAGGGACATGATGACTAGAGATACTGCAATGACGTAATTTTTCAATAGGTTCTTGCATATATATCTGCGCTCTGGTGTGTTATGCCAGCCCTTCGGCATTATCTTACTCTCAATCCATCTCTTTCATCATCTGTCTATCCTCCCCTGTCTTCTAGTTCGCCAGTTTAAAAGTACCCCCGTTTTCCACACCCCTTAACCTTTCAGACTGGCAGGCCGGCGTGGCCAAGCGACGACTCGGATGCCGACTCGACGTAGTCAGGCCAGTCTCTTTCGCGTAGGTCCGCTCCCTAGGCCTTCTCCCTGGATTTTAGTCTCCCTGTTTTGGTCACTTTCACATCTGTCTCTGCCTGTAGCGGTTGTCACTTCTTTTTTGTCTCAGTGTCGGGGGTCCATTACCCTTGCTTATAACCCTCCTCTCCGCACTTCCTACCTACAACTTCATCCATTTTACCCATTTCCACATTAGTAACCCTGGCCTCCTACTTGTTTTAATCTTACCAAGTACAATTCGAACTGCTCATATGTGCCTGGGTGTGGTGTGCAGCACTTGGACATTGGCAACCAGCCAGTGGCCACACTCCTAATGAAAAGTGGCCATTCCCCAGATGCTATAAACTGCCAATAGCAACTCAGCTAAATGTGGGCCTAACTTAAGAGCCCATCTCCACTTCCTGCAGGAATTTTTAACTGGCTTAAACTTATGTAACGAGCTGCTGTGAGTTCTTGAGTGCAATAGTCATGTAGGTCTGAAGACAGCATTTTACAGCTCTTTTCTGGATCCTCCAGACTCTTACATTTGTTCTGCCCATGCCTATTCCATGATGTTTCCTAAAGTCTGGTGGGGTAGGGGGTCTTTTGACAAATGTCCGGATGTTTCCTTTCATTCACTAATCTGAGAAAACATTCTTCAGCAAACAAAATCTTGGGCAGGACAAAGGATCTATTCAGCTCACTCTCTCTGGGGTCACAGTTCATTGCTGAGGAAGCCACACATAGAACTCGGTCAAGAACGCGTGAAGGAGGAGGCTGAACAGCAGGCCATGTAGGCAATGCTTACTGGCTTCTTTATACACAAATACAAACAACCTGCCCAGGGATTCACTCACCCACAGTGGCTGGCCTCCCATCACTCAACAATCAGACAATACTCCACAGATTGGTACAGGCCACATCCACAGGAGGCAACTTCCCTAGCTGAGGTTCCTCAAGCCAGAGTATGCTGTGACAAGTTGACACTTAAAGCTATCCAGGCACACAGTAATGCCCCCCAGTGTACAAGATCAGCACTCACAGTGGCATATTCTCAGCACTATGAACCATAATTCCTTTTTACATTAACCACTTTTTCACTGCAATAAGAAGCTTCTTTGACAAAGTTTGGGAGCAGCACCAATAGATGGAGAAAAGCCAATTTTTGCACCAAGAAATACCAGCTCAGAGAAGTTGGCCCACTAAAACATTAAAAGGAAAAAAAGCCTCAACTACACGGCATCAAACATCTTCGTTGGGGGATCCTATTTGTTACAGCCTATCTTTATAACGTGTCCTAATGAACTTTACCTTCCAGGGCCGCAATGTTTTTAAATATGGAGAGCTATTCTTACCTCCTTTTCATAGAACAAAGTGATAAAACATTATCGGTATAATGTAAGTCATTCCCCTAACTGAAAAATAGAGCTGGACTGTTACAGAGGTAATCCTCTTATAAAACGCCATATAACTGCGTTACTTATAATTGATACTGATAGACATAGGCAACCACCTGAAGGATGAATTGTCCTATTCAGAGCAAATCATCAATACTAACGCAGTCATTTTATACAGCTGGTGTATATATACAAAATATATATTCAAAATCTCAGTGAGATTATGGCAGCACATGGATTACATCGCCAAGGAGATGTTGGACTAGGGGAATCCAAGCGCCCCAGAAGGTAAAGGCCCTTTTTGCAAGCAAACTGGGAACCTGCAGAAAAAGAGAAGTGGTACAGGCCCGTGCTGTCATAAGACATGTGGCTAGTAGCATGCGAGAAGATGATTGAGCACCACACTTGCGACGTGTGCAGTTGGTCTCTGGAATCCAGAGATGTTACCAAAGGCCAAAATCAGATAAAGCAAATATTGACGTCTCATGAGTAGCAAGACTCCTCTTCAAGCATCAAGCTACACCTCACCTACCTGGAAATACTGGCAGCGTGGCAGCCATATAGTCTTGTATAAATATCCCAAATCTGTAATTGGCTATAGTCTCTCCTTGGGAAGTAATAACCTCACGGCTGAATGCCCCAAGCTTACCCGCTCTAAGGTCAGGAGTATGTTATAAGCAAATGTAGACCCTGTCTCTTTTACAGAAAAAAAACTGTAATTCATGGATTAAGCATACACATACAAAACATATGTGTCTATACAAAAGTAATCTACCAAATATAATACTATATATCTAAAAAAAAAAAAAATTAAATGCCTGTATATCTAATTGCTTGTTGCCTTCATCAGTAGGAGAAAAAGGTTATTCCTGGATAAATCTGCCAAACCCATTACAGGAAGAAAACAGCCTGAACTGACAGAGTTCCTAAACGACATCTCCAGAGAAAGTAGGCTGTTTTGCCTTCTCTTCACAACTGTGCCCTTACTAGCCAGGGAACAATCTGTGGTAAAGGGGGTGGTATGAATGTAAGGCGTCTGTATGGGATGAATAGATAAACTACAGAAATATAGACGGACTCTCTTATTGTGATCAATATGCATGCACATACAAGCTCTCCCAGCTGGAAGATGGGGGACCTTGGCTATATAAGTTTGGGCAAAACTCGCTTGAAACAATTGCGTTTATTCAGAAGAATGCTTGTAATTGCCATACTATTACCTTTTATTAAAAAAAATCAAATAGAAAAGATTTTACTCATGTTTTTTTTTTGTCAGGTGGATCTTGTGAGTTCAAGGGCCAGCCTGGTCTACAAGCGGAGTTCCCAGTGGCACCCGTGGGGCCACAGGGAGACCCCTGTCTCAAAAAGACGCAAAAAAAAAAAAAATGGAAAAAACAATATCAATAGATTCTCCTTCTTGCCCACACTTCCAGGAACCAGCTACGTTTTTTACCATGTTTAGACTATAGTATCAGATATGAGTTCCCTCCTACAGAGTAGGCCTCAAGTCAATCAAAAGAGCAATGGTTTTATCCCCCAAATCAGTCTTTCCCTTGCTGCAC
The DNA here is from genome assembly GCA_009823505.1 of Rhizomys pruinosus. Classification (NCBI taxonomy): domain Eukaryota; kingdom Metazoa; phylum Chordata; class Mammalia; order Rodentia; family Spalacidae; genus Rhizomys; species Rhizomys pruinosus. The sequence continues at coordinate 108,587 of VZQC01000691.1, read as the reverse complement.
AAAGGGACACATCTTTTTGGGCAGATTGGTATTATAGAATGCAGTGTAAAAACCTTTGATGCCTTTTTTCCCCCAAGAAGAATGAATAAGCACTGTACAGGCACGGTGAAGCTAGCCCAGCCAAGGAGATGTATCCTTAAGTCACATCCAACTATTTGTTTGTTGTTGTTGCTGTTTCTTTCTTCCAACCAACAGTGTCGACTGGTAACTTCAAGCAGGTAGGCTTCATATCATCTAGTTATGTGAGGAACCAAGAGCAATCACAATAAATCTGTTTTGTTTCTGGGCTGTCTCGGGCTTCTCCCTGACCAAATAATTCTAGAGAGGTACTCATACCAGGGCACTGAGATTTTTCATTTAACAATCTATGTATTCTGAGAGCAGTATTCTTCTCCAACTAAACGTACTATCCCTTCTTCTCCTTTTTTTTTTTTTTTTTTTGACATGGAAGATTGTTGGGCCTGTGGGCCCTCAACTCATGGCGTGGAAGAGAATATGGCCTACTGCAATCCTCTGAGCCTGACTGGAGTTTAACAACCTGTCTTTGGCGAAGGGGGGGGGGTGCGTTAGGTGGGTTGGACCGGGGGGGTCGGGCTGTGAGCACGGGGCGGTCCAAGGCGGGTCCTCACAGAGTGGGGGGGGTCATTGGTGATGGTGGGTGTATGCGAGGGCGCTCGAAGGCGGTAGTTCGGGGCGGGGACCCCGGGGTGTGGCACGTGGGTTTAGTTCGCTCCTTCTTGATGAACTCAGCAGAGCACTCAAGCTTCTACCCGATCAACATTGGAATATCTGCCCAAGCTATCCCCCCATTCTCGATCTGCCTCCACTCTGTTCCAGACCTACACAAGAATATAGCACCGTCCTGATCTAAGTGGGTTGCTTTGACAAGACTCCCAACCCCCATGTGGTTCTCTTTTTGGTCATCGACACTCGCCAACTCTCAATCCAGACCCCAGAGGAGAGACAGGCTGGCCCGACTCTCCCCTCCGATCTCACTTGCTAGCAAGGAGCCAGCAAGCTGGTGCGCCAGTTCGTGAGGAATGGTTTCCTTCTCGAAGTTTGATGTGTCAATTGCAGTCTTAGGTGCGTGTACTCCATAAACTATGGGAAAGTCTACTCCAAGTTTGACCCCACTCTGGAGTCCTTGAGAGTTTTGCTCAAAAGTAGAGGCTTAGACCTTCTCAGATATTCAGGCCCTCCAGGCCTGGGGATGTTTACTTGAAATCCACTTCCTGGCTTCCAGAGAGCAACCTTTTTGACTGGAGATACCTGGGACAGGGTTGAAAATCATGATTAGGAGAGCCCAAGTACAGAAAGGTGTGATTCCCCCTCTGGGGATGCTCCCTATGCGTATCAGCCTTGAAGGGTGTTTCCCTCCCCACCCCCCATGAGAAATGTGGTAGAGACCTTTGCCCCAAATGAGGTGGAAAAAAGAGACCAAAAGTAAACAGGACCCAAAACAGAGCACCTCAGGTTCTCCAGAACTTACGAACCCCACCGCAATCGACCCCACGCCCCTACATACCCTTCCCTTGATCACTTTTGGGAGTACTCCCTGGCTCCTCAAGGGTCCACCTCAGCAGACCCCTCCCAACAATTCCCTTCTGGGCCCCTACTGCACTCCCCCACATATGGGGAGGGGACACATCTGGAACAGGAGACAACCAGTCTTTTTACAGTCAATGTAATGTTAACCTGGGGGGTAACCGCCCCGCTGCCTGGTATCCTTGGGAGTCTCAGGACCTTAAAGACTTAAAGAAGGGTTCCTGAGGAAGGCCCCAACTCCCCCTGGGCTGAAACCATTCTTGAGGGTTGGCTCATCATGCTTGTGTAACATGGGACTGGAAAGAACTGGCCAAAGTGGTGCTCCCAGTCCCCATGTTCCTTCAAATGGATAGTTTACTCCAGAGGATTAGGTAATTCCTCCTGGAGAGTAAAAAAGGAATTGTTTTGGATGTATGGCTATGTGTTTGTTGATGTTGTTTCTGTGGTTTTTGTGGCTGTTGTGTTTCATAAGTTGTGGCATGGAGAAAGTTCAGCATCTCCAAATCAGGTGAAGGCATGGACTAAGGATGAACACAAGAGGATTCGCTATGATCTCTGCTGGTGGGCCCTAATGGTGCGGATGCTGATGGAGATTTGGCCTGTGTGCGAGACGCCCTTTCTCTGATACGGCTATTGGAGAGCTTGCATTCTCTGTGGTTTTCATCCACTCAGATGGGACAATGATTATGCAGCCCATATGGGTTGCTGTTTTGGCTTCCCTGATTGGGGGCATCTGTTTGCTTCCCCAGCCTTCTCCAGGTGGCAGGTATTCAGAATAAATTGTGAAAGGAGCCCTTCCTTTCCCTTCCACTTGCCTTCAGGGTTTTTGGATGGGCTGGAACCTAGCCCTGCATTGGTGGCCCTGGGGTCCCAGGTTCTCCACCTTCTGGCCACATATTCAGGTGGTGAAGGTCACAGAGGCTGGATAGACGAGGCTTGCCTGAGGATGCACAGTCACCTTTTCTGCAGCAAGCATTCCACTAAGGTGTTCATTTGCACCTTATGCACTAGAAGGATTTGAGGTTGTAGAAGGCAACTACCTATGAGAATAACTCTATCCATAATTGGCTTGCATGGAAGCTTGTTGAAAAGCCAGCCACATCTAAAATGTGTTTTTAAACTGTGCTTCGCTCTATAAAATTTTTCTGGTAGATAGTTGTAAAACAGTGCTTGATTCTGCTGAAGTTCCTTTTTGTCTAGCTAACATTTCCCCCAAGATCTGCTCTAGAGGCCATGTCATAGTCTAATGATGCAAAATTGAAGCTTGTAAATTCCAAGGCTTGGTATAGTGGCTCACACCTTTAATCCAAATGGAGTATGTGAGTTCAGGCCCAGCCTACTAGTCTAACATGAAGTGACCATCCTGGCTGGCTCTGACTGTCAACTAATACCCTGCCCTGCCATCCAGAAGAGCAATGTCTGTGCCCCTCCTTTCGACTCTAGGAAACAGCTATGGCTTGGGGGGGAAGGACTGGCTTTCCAATACTCAGGAGACAGACTATGACCTCCACCCTAACCAAGTTGTATCATTAAGTAAGTTGCAAAATCCCGTTTTCAGCATGTTTAACTTAAAGTGTAATATTTTCTTTACTGTAACCCTGCGGTACCCTAGATATCCTTTAGAGAAATAATATGTGCACAATTAAATGTAATTGGTGATTTAAATTTATCTTCTTTTATATTAAGCTTGTTTCACCATTAAATCTCTTCTCAGAATTCTTGATCACACGTGTCTGAGCGTCTGGCCTGGCTGCACAGCTGCTGCTGTATATACAGCTAGCGGCACATGAGGCCCACATGGCATCTAAATCATGTCTTTAAATTTTGATTTATAGTAACACTCCTTTTGATTTCATCCGCAACTTTTTGAAACAAAATATATGGATTTCTAATCAGAGTTTACAGGCCTTGGAGTTCTAACAAAACAAACTTTTCTCCAATAAAATTGTCTTTTTTAAGGACCAAAAGTTCACTAAACCCGGAATAAAGAAGGATAGATCGTCTCAAGACTACAGACACTTTGGCCTGCTCTACTTTTTGGGAATCCATCAATTCTTTAGGTTTTGTAATAGCACCAGCGACAGTTAAGGCTTAACAGAAGGACATTGGAATAACCAGAAGGAACAGGTAGGGAAAGAATAGATAAACTGTTTAGCACGATTAGTTCATTAAAGGCAGATGGTTGAGAAATGAGCCCTAAGAAGTAACATATTGGATCTCAGCTGTTCTAAGTAATATTTTCTTAATCGTTAACAGCCTAGATACCAGTTAAAAACATTGCCCCTGAGTTGTCGAAACGTCGCCCTCCTTCTCAAGACACATAATTTATATTAAACATCCCCAACATAATTGCAATTTTCAACAAAAGGTATGGGTTATCTATCTACACTCCACCTACTGGTTACGCTCCTTTCACAACCAGGTTTTAAGAGCTAGATATTGAAAAATCATTTAAAAGGGTTTCATAAAAAGCAGAAAAAATGGAAGAACAATAAATGGAAAAGAAAGGAACACTAGAATAAGTAAATCAAGCTACAAAAAAGAACAAAAAAAAAAAAAAAAAAAAAAATTAAACATATATATATATATATATATCTGTATATAATACTATAGAGAGAGAGAGAGAGAGAGAGAAAGAGAGAGAAAGAGAAAGAGAGAGAAAGAGAGAGGTATTTCAGTAGAGATTTATACATAAATACAAATTAAACCATATAAGTTAATGGACTTGATTTCTCTTAAGTCATAGTTAACTGGCTGATCAGCTAGCCTCTGTACATACACTCGCAGAGGCAACACAGTTCCACAAATTAACTCATGCCAACTGGAAGGGACTTAGACATAAATACCCCCATGTAGCAGTTAAAGATCTTTAAAAAATTGTTCACACCTGCTGGTCTTGCCAGCCCATCCTTCAGATTCCCCCCCCTTCAAACCCCGGGCAGCAATCCCTAAGGCCTTTGGCCCAACCACCTTTGGCAGAAGGCTTACATTTTTGTATCAGTTGACACTTTCTCACGCATGTTCTGGGCATCAGCACATGCTGGAGAAAAGGCCAAACATTCCATGAGCCATATGCTCCAATGCTTTGCTACCCTTGGGTTACCTGATCAAATAAAAACAGATAATGGTCTTTTATAGAATTCCTCTAAACATGGAAAATCTCACATTCTACTTGTATCCCCTATAACCCTAGGAGACAGGCTATTGTTGAGAGGTTCAATCAAACCCTCAAGGCTCAGTTACAAAAACAAAAGGGGGAGTCCATACCCCCACATGATCAACTAAAGAAAGCACGATTCACCCTAAATATTTTAAATTTTTCCAAGGAAGACAGGCATACATCTCCTTTTCAGAAACACTGGTCCTCATCTGTCACCTATAGATCTATTCGGGTCAGATGGAGGGACCCACTCACTGGAGCGTGGAGGGGACCAGATCCACTCCTCACAGCGGGGAGAGGATTCAGATGTATTTTCCCCCAAAATGAAAAAAGGCCCATCTGGGTGCCGGCAAGAGACCTTAAATATCTCCTCCAACAGGGAGACAATGATAATGACCCCTCCAGGGAGTGTTTCACCCCTGAGGATGACCCCTCTGCTCTTCCCTCTGGAGCAGCCCAGGATGAAAGTGACGGTTGCTCCTCCTGCTGCTGGTTCTTGTCGCACCCAGTGATAGGGTGGAGACCCCATGCGGCCAGACAATGCCTGGATGCTAGATCTGGAATTGTCTGAAACAAAATAGAGAACTTCAAGAAAATCCCTCGTGGACTGGCTTGCACGGCTTCCTGCCCTACCTCCTCCCTCTACTTGGACCCCTTCTTACACTCTTCCCAATTCTTACCCTTGGGCCCTGTGTGATTAACTAAATCACTCAATTTATCCAGGGGAGGCTAGATGCAGTAAAGTTACATCAGGTCAAGGTCCACTATCATAGGCTTGCTAACCAGGAGCCAGAGTCTTATGAATGTCCATCTTCATACGATCACCTGACCCCCGCCCTTCACGTGGCCAATGACGGATAAGACCCCAGAGAGACTGGGACAGCCTAAGACAGGGCATGGAAAGGCTCTTCAGCAGGCCAGATTTATAGCACCCAACAATGGGTAAGATCTTTCTGCACTCAGCCAACCTAAGACAGGGACCAAAACCTTAGCTGTTTGTGTCCCAAAGATGGGTAAGACTGAGTTTGCAAGAATAGACAACCTAAGACAGGGGCTATGTTTCTCCTCCTGCATTACAAAAACAAAAGTGGAATTGTTGGGCCCTGTGAGCCCTCCATACTCATGCTCTATCTGTGGGTCCTTCATACTAATGGCATGGAAGAGAATGCAGCCTACTGTAATCCTCTGAGCCTGACTGGAGTTTGGCGACCTGTCTTTGGCTTGTCACTTCCACATAGGAGTGACTCAGCATAGCCTGACCTAAAAGAGCCTCTACCTAGATACAACCAATGTGGGGAATTACTATTGGCCCAAAGCTATCCCCCCACTCTATGTATCTCCTCTCCCGCCTTCTTTTCTCCACCCCTCCCGCCAAGCAAATATAAGCAGTTGCCTGATCCAATAAAGTTGAGTCCTTGCTTTGAGGAGACTCCCGACCCCCATGTGGTTCTTTTCAGGACGTCAGCACTCACCATCCCACTCAGCCCTGGAGGAGAGACAGGATGGCCTGACTGTCCCTTCCATCTCATCTGCCGGAGGAGCCAGCAGAAGATAAAACTTTATTGTCAAATGTTGGTGGGAAATTATTTCATGTGGGAAAACACACCTTAAGAATGTTGCCTGCTGGGAGGTTGCAGAGTCCAAAAAGAAGATGTATTACTGACTCAGAAGATCTTCTTTTTTCAGTTTGCCTTTCATTTTTATGTTTAGGAATTCACATTTTCCCCCTTTAATTTTATATTACTCCAAAATATGAATACATGCCTTCCACCCATATACAGTAATTACAGAGTCTGAAAATAAGTGGTAGGTCAATTCTAGAGCCCATTAAGAGATTTACACTATAAAAACACAGTTGCTTTCAGATAAAAATAAATATAACAATAATGTTGTTCAGCTTGCCTTTCAACTGGGGATTTGGTGTTCGCATCCACATATGAAGGAAACCATTCACCATTTGTTTTTCTGGGACTGTGTTACTTCACTTACCATAATGGCTTTGAGTTCCATCCATTTACCTGCAAAGTTCATGATGCACATGTTAATTGCAGCTTTACAATAGGGAAGAGCTGGAACCAACCTAAATGCCTCTCAACAGACCAGTGAGTAACAAAAATGTGGTACAGCTACACAATGAAGTACTTCTCTCCTTTTTTAAAAGATGGTATTTGTAGCTACATAACAAGCTAATTGGATTTCATAAGGTGTCTTCATATACCATTAGTTTTGCCTAACACATTTTCAGCCCATTCTTTCCCCAGCTCCCTGTCTTCATCTTTGTTTAAGCCTTTCTTTAGCTCCTCCTATTCTTTCATAGCACATGTTCTCCTGGCCCTCATATATTTTTTACTTGTATGGCAAAATCAAAGTTTCCTAAATGGCTTCTTCAGGCACACTTTGTTTTAGTTAAATCTTCCCTAGCCTCTCCCTTCCCCACCCCAATATTTCTCTACCTGTGTGAACCTTTCTACCCTTAGCCTTCATCCTCTTTGCTTTCATTTCACTTCTATTGCATTATCTCACTTCCCTAAAATCATTGCCCCTGCTGAAGACTAGTGTCTAATTTATTAACTTTCATACATACCCATGTTACACACACTAAACAAGAGATTTGAAGGCTAGGCCCCTCATATGAGGGGGAACACACAGTGTTTGCCTTTATGGGCCTGGATGAACTCATTCAACATGTTTTTCTAAATTCCATCCCATTTGCCTTCAGATTTCAACTTTTTCTTTTTCTTTGGTATATGTGGAGTTCTATATGCTTCTTGTATTTTTCCATGTACTTGATTTTCCAGTTTTGGAATGAAGTGCAAGAATAGGAACTTAGAAAAAAATGTGACATTTTAACTAGAGATTGATGAATAGGAAAATATGGTAAAATTCATTAGAGGTGAAGGAACAGTCGGGGAAAAAGTGTTTCAAGGCATGAAAAAATCAAACCTATAGAGTCACATCAAATATCTAGAGGCCAGAGTATCTGGTTTAGAGGGTAGGTGGGGGAAGATGGCATCGATCTTCATCATGTAGGTTAGAGTTTTAAAGAAGCTAAGGGCATTTGAATTTCATTTTCCTTCCTCTCTATACACAACAGTAAGCCAGTTAACTGTCATCTTTTAAAACTCTATAATCTAGTTTAAAATTTGTATGCACAAATTTACAGAAGTTTGCTTTACCAGAAGTTATTATGTGAGCATTAGAAACTGAATTATCTACAAGGATTAGGTGGAAACCTAAATTCAAGACTCTGTGGCACACAACACAGAACTCTTCAGAATCTACAGAATATAAGTACACCAGTGGAACATGACTACAGCAGAATGTCCTGGGAAATGGCATCGTCCTGGCATTCCCATATTCAACAAATCTGGAAGACCCTCCTAGAATTCTAATTCAGTTTTTTGAGACAGGGTCCCCAGGGTTCCCTTATTGCTGCTGCTGCTGGGCTGGACGTTGCTATGTAGACCGGATTGTATTCAGTTGCAATGAAATCCACGAACCTCTGCATCCTGAGGACTGAAATTAAAGTTCTGCACCAACACCTGGATGAAAACTAATCATTTTTTCATAATTGTTGTTATTAACTACAAGATGAGGCAATATATTAAGAGCCAATGAAATCAATCCACATTTCTACTCTGACAGTTTACAGCTCTTCTGGGATGAGCTGAAGTTTTCTTTCCTTGATACTCAGCAAAGTGATTAAGACAGGATTATCTGAAATCACCAAAGTGAAGTTTCTGCTTAAGATTCATCAATATTTCCCATTTCATCTCTGATTTTGTTGATTTGGATTTGCTCTTTCTTTCTTTTGGTTATCTGTGCCAAGGATTTGTCTATCTTGTTTAGCCTTTCAAAGAATAAGCTCTTAGATTCATTGATTTTTGTTTTTTTGTATTGTTTTCTTTGTTCCTATTTCATTAATTTTTTTACTTGATTTTTGTTATGTTCATCTTTTGGTTTGGGTTCATTTGTTCTTGCTTCCATAGTCTTGAGTTGTGCTGTTGAGTCTTTTACATACGCTCTTCTGATTTTTTTAATGTATGCATTAAGAGCATATATTTCCCTCTCTTAAGTCTGTTGGTTTTTTTTTTTTTGTCTTTTCGAGACAGGGTCTCCCTGCAGTCCCAGCTGTCCTGGAACTCACTGCTGTAGACCAGGCTGGCCTTGAACTCACAAAGATCCGCCTGCCTCTGCCCTCCCAAGTGCTAGTTAAAGGCGTGCGCCACCACGCCCGGCGAAGTCTGTTTTTTTTTATTTAATTTTTTTTTATTGATGCTTGTGCATTTTCGTACATCATTTTCCAATTCAGATCAGGCATTTTTCCCTCCCTTCCCTCCCCCCCCAACCCCACCCAGATAGGTATTCTGCCATAACTGTCTTGCATCTTTTCTCTTTTTTTTTTTTTTTTTTCCTTTTTTAGCTATAAGTGATAATGCCATGAGTACAAGCATCCTTCGTGCAACACAATCTAACAGGCTGTTGTGTCCAAACCCCCACAGCCCCACCAACCTCCAGTGGGGGGTGACTGTTTGGTTTGTTCAATCAAGTTGATCAAATGAGTGTCCAGATACAACATCGCTGTATTTCAACCGTTCCACCCCAAGCGGGCCTTTACATTCTACCATGCCCCCCTTTCCACAGGTTGTTCCCTAGGCTTAGAAAGGGGCACAGGTGGATGAGAAGTAAAACAGTCCACTCCTCTGAGCTGTTACTTGGACTCTGGTCAATTCTGGCTGTTTTCTTTCAGGGGCTGACATTTGTCCAGGATTAACCTTTCGAATCCTACAATGAATGCACAAGCAATTAGATATATAGGTATTTAAGCAGCACAATAGTTATGGAAGGTTACTTTGGCATAGACAAAGGTTATGATATGTTAATCCAGAATTACATTTTTTCCCCCCTGTTAAATATGACAGGTCTACTTCTGGCTGTAAACATCTCCTAACCTGTAAGGATGTAAGCTTGTGGCATAAGCCATGGGTTATTCCTCCAAGGAGAGAGCCAATAGCCAATTAGATTTGGGATAATACAGGCACATGGCTGCCCCGCTGCACAGTATTTCCAGGCAGTGATGTGTAGCGGGTGCTGACGGTGGATTCTGCTTGGACTCAGGGAGACCCGTATTGCTTTATTGGTTTAGTGGCCTTTGGTAACACTCTCTGGCATTCCAGAGGCCATCTGTACACTTGCATGTGCGGTCTCAATAGCATCTTCCCAGGTTAACGTCAGGTCTTCGGCACAGGTCTCTATCGTCTCTCCTCCTGTAGGGCATCCCATTAGGGCAAGGAGCCTTTACCTTTTGTGGGGGCTTTGGATCCCCTGGCCAACATCCCCCTGGTGAGAAAATCCTTGCTGAGTCAGAGCTCTGCATTAATAATCTTTGCTAAGTGCATAGCTAAGGACTTTAGTTGATATTTGGTTCTGAAACAGATAAACTTTTTCACAGTTCTTATGTGATAGTCAATTAAAAAGGCATTTTTTATTTACCGGTTTTTAAGAGATTGCCTCTATAATGTTGTCTCCATTTTACATTGGAGGAGCGACCTTTCATCTGTCATATTTCTCCTTGTCTAATGGGGGGGAAGGCAAGAAAGTTCTCATAAATCAAAACCTTTGTGGCACCTAGAAGGTATAAGTTTCATTAGGACTCATTATAAATAGTTGTTACAAGTAGGATTCCACAAAGGGTTCGATGTTTATGGTCAATCTGAGGCTTTTCTTCCTTTCAATGTCTCAGGACGGGTCAGCCTTTCGTTGCCACTTTTGGTACATCCACTCAATGCAAAGCGTCTTTTTTTCTCAGCCATTAAGTTGGTGACATTTGGTCCTGTTGAACAAACATATCTTTTCCCATGGTTAGTTTCAGATTTGAATTGCAAGGTTTTTTGACAAAAGGTTTCATGTCGTCTTAATCCCCCCCCTTTTTTTTTTTTTAACCCATAAGTCTCCAGAAGACAGTTGTATATACATAACTATAGGGTGGAATCAAGGCACAGATTTTATCAAATTCACCCATGATTTCATCAAATTCACCCATTTGTTGTTGGGTGACTATATATGATTAACTTGGGAAGAAACTTAAACTTTACGTTAAAATCATCTTAAAGAGAATGTACAAGGTGATACTGACAAACAGAAGAAATTATAGAGAACATTTGTATGTGCCAATCCCAAAGTTTGGCTCTACAGATTTTGTGTAAAACAAATGTGGACAACAGCGATTGTATATCTACATGGTTAACTCAGAAGCATTACCGTTTTTATCAGAGTCTGTAAACCAATGTTGTTTAATATACACATATTTACTTTTACTAAGTCCTAAAACACCATGTATCCTGTAGACAGTGTCTAGGCGAAACTGGGTACTTGCTGAACTCATGTCAATTAAATATGCCTTAATCGAATATACACCCGTGTCCCTTTCCCATCCATCCCCCCTTCCCAATTCACCATTTCAGTCCATTTTCTGATGCAGTCTTTCTGTTGTTGTTCTTTTACTATGCATCCCTCTCCATGAGAAATATTTATATCTGGGTTGTTGGTACTAGCATTTTAAGGTGTCCCAGAGGTTCTGTTATATTGTATTCTTGTTTTTGTTTAGTTCTTGGGGTACTTCTTTTCTTTCTTAATTTCTTCTTTAACCCATTGATCACTCAGGAGTCTGTTGTTTAAACTGCATGAGGTCCTGTGGTTTTTGAGGCTTCCTTTGCTGTTAATTATAAGCTTTATTGCAATGTGCTCTGGTAGAATGCTTGGAATTCTTTCTTTTTTTTTTTTTTTTTTTAATTTGTTGAGTTTTGTTTTGTGTCCCAGAATGTGATCAAGTTTAGAAAAGCTTACATGCACTGCTGAATAGAAAGTGAATTATTTGATGCAAGGATGGAATAGTCTGTAGATGTTTGATTGGAAAACATTACAACAGACACACACAAAATCCAAAACATTGTAAGGGAATACTTCCAGCCTGGTACTGGCACAAAAACAGACCAGTTGACCAATGGAACAAAATTGAAGATCCAAATTTGAGCTCATAGAATTTCAGCTACCTCATATTTGACAAAGGGGCAAAAAGAAAAAGCTTATGGAGGAAGGATAGCATCTTCAGCAAATGGTGCTGGCAAAACTGGATCACGATTTGTCCAACAAAATTAAACCCCTACCTCTCACCGTGTACAAAAATCAACTCCAAGTAGATCAAAGATCTCAACGTGAAACCTGAAACCCTGAAGGTGATAGAAGAAAACGTTGGCAAAAACCTACAAGGCATAGGCATAGGAAAAGACTTTCTTTTTTTGGGGGGGGGGTCTTTTCAAGACAGGGTCTCCCTGTAGCTCCAGCTGTCCTGGAACTCACACCGTAGACCAGGCTGGCCTTGAACTCACAAAGATTCACCTACCTCTGCCTCCCAAGTGCTAGGAAAAGACTTTCTAAATCAGACAGCAGCTGTGCAGGAAATAAGGTTAACAGTTGACAAATGGGACCTCATCAAACTCAAAAGCTTCTTTACATTGAAAGAAACAATCAAGGAAGTGAAGAGAAAACCCACAGAGTGGGAGGAAATCTTCACCAGTGATACAGCTGACAGAGCACTAACTTCCAGAATATGTAAACTACTCAAAAAAATAAAGAAGAAAACAAATGACTCACTCAAAAGAGGAGTGACGAGTTGAACAGAGGGCTGGAGAGATGGCCTAGTGGTTAAGAGCACCTACTGCTCTTGCAGAGGACCTGGGTTCCATCCCCAGCACCCACATGGCAACTGAGAACCATCTGTAACTCCAATTCCAGGAGAACTCCAGTTCCAGGGGAATCTGACACCCTCTTCTGACCTCCGTGGCATTGCACGACACAGGTGCACAAACCTAAATGCAGACAGTACATTCATACTCATAAATAAATAAATAAAAATTAAAAAAAAAAGAGTTGAACAGAGCTTCACCAATGAGGAAGTAAAGATGGCTGAGTAACATCTTAAAAAGTGTTCAACATCCTTAATAATTAAGGAAATACAAATTAAAACCACTCTAAGATATCATCTTACTCTGATCAGACTGGCTAAGATCAAGAAAACAAAAGACACCAAATTCTGGAGAGATTGTGGGGAAAGGGGAACACTCATTCACTGCTGGTGGGAGTGTAAACTCATACAACCACTGTAGAAAGCACTGTGGAGAACCCTTAAAAGACTCAAAATGAGTCTACCACCTGACCCAGCCATACCATTCTTGGGTATATACCCACAAGACTCAACCTACTGCAAAGATACATTCACATCTATCTTTATTGCAGCTCTTTTCATAATAGCAAAGAGTTGGAACCAACCCAAATGACCCTCAACTGACAACTGGATAACAAAAATGTGGTACACCTACACAATGGAGTAGTATTCAGAGGTAAAAAAAAAGATGACATCATGAGATTTACAGGTAAATGGGTGGAACCTGAAGCCATTATGCTAAGTGAAGTAACACAGTTCACCCCCCCAAAATGAAAAAACAAACAAACTGAAAATGTTTTCCCTCATTTGAGGATGCTAACACCTAATCCCCAGTTGAAAGGCAAGCTGAACAACATTATTGTTATATTTCTGTTTATCTGAAAGCAACTGTGTTGTTATAATGTAAATCTTTTAACAGGCTCTAGAATCGACCCACCACTTACTTTCACACTCTGTAATTACTGTATATGGGTGAAAAGTATGTATTCATATTTTAGACTAATATAAAATTAAAGCAGAAAAATGTGAATTCCTGAACATAAAAAAGACTTAGAGACAGAGAGATGCAGGACAGTTATGGCAGAATGCATGATCTGGGGTCGGGTGGGGGGAAGAGAAAAGGAAATATGTTTGAATTGAACTGAAAATGATGTAGGAAATACACAAAACATCAATAAAAGCATTATAAAAAATAATTTGCTCTTCACATGCATCTAGAAAGTTCCAGTCAGATCCAAAACCTAGGACCCCGCTGTTAAGAGGAATTCAGTGGTTGTACACCTTGAGTGGACATGCACTAAAACATGGCCAGAAAACACACTGTTGACTGAAGGCTTTAGTTTCCAGTTCAATCGAACTCCAGACCTTGAGCTGTCAAACTGAGGACACTGCTCACACTCACCAGACTCTGCTCAGTCAAACACTCAGTTGGAGGGGCGGAGGCATGGCTGCATTGGAGGACACAAAGTAGCCAGCTAGCCTGATCTCACCACACCCTAGTGACCACATGTTTGCTTAGCAAAGAAACCTCCACTGGAGCTAGCACAGGAAGCCCCCAAGGCGGGAGCTGGCTCTGATGCAGGATCCTCCAGGGACAAAGGCCTTGAACCTGAGCCCTCACCAGAGACACCTGCTCTTCACAAGTCCCATAGCACCCCTGCCTCCTGCTCCAGATGCCTGGGCCTCAGCACCAGGAAGGAGTCACAGGAAGGAGCAGAGACTCAGAGAGACTGATGACATTTCAGTCCACTGGTCTCATAGTGTCCCTTAAAGTTCAGTGACACACCCTCAGGGAAGGTAAAGTCCCACAACACAAATAGTCAAATAGTACAGCCAATAAAAGAGCAAGAAGAGCCAGCGAAGCTTACCTTGCTAGAAAACATCTGCAGGAGGGAGGAAAGGCAGGAAAGGGAAGGAGGAAAGAGAGAGAAGACAGAAGATAAAAGAAGGAACTGAGTACAAAATAAAGAGGGGTTATAGAAGGCCAGCTGAAGGCCTCAGATGTCCAGGTGCTTTGTTTGTTTGGAGCAATTTGCTCTGTATGTCACAGAAAAATGTGGCTTTCATTTCTCTGAGACAAATGTAATGGAGTGCTTAGCAAAAAAATAAAAATAAAAACCTGCATTATTGATAAAAAAATGAAGCAAAGATGGCTGAGAAACATCTTAAGAAGTGTTAAACACTGCTAATAATTAAGGAAATGCAAGTTAAAACCACTTTAAGATTCCATCTTATCCTGATAAGGCTGGCTATGATCAAGAAAGCAAAGGATACCAAATGCTGGAGAGGTTGTGGGAAAAGGGGAACACTCATCCACTGCTGGTGAGAATGCAAACTCTTACAACCCCTATGGAAAACAGTGTGGAGAACTCATAAAAGACTCAAAATGAGCCTACCACCTCACCCAGTCATACTACTCTTGTGTATGTATCCACAAGACTCATCCTATCACAGAGATGCATGCACATCTAAGTTTGTTGCAGCTCTCTTCACAATAGCAAAGAGCTGGAAGTGACCTAAGTGTCCTTCAATTGATGAGTGGATAGAGAAAATGTGGTACATCTACACAATGGAATTCTATGCAGTGGTAAAGTGATATCATGAACTTTATAGGTATATGGATGGAACTAGAAGCTATTATGTTAAGTGAAGTATACAGTCCCAGAAAAACAAACGATGATGTCTGGTGCCCCTCATTTGTGGATCCTAGCACCAAATCTCTATTCGTAAGGCAAACTGAATAATTCTTTTTTTCCCCTTTTTTTAAAGTAAATATAATTCCTGATGTTACTCATCAACTTCCTATGTAATGTAGGAAGGTAAAGTAATATTTTTCCTTTATCTGTATACAGTGCTACTGTCAAAATGTGAGTCACTAAGCATCTTTTAGAATTAACCTATAGTTTATTTTCAGATGTCTTAATTTTGGTATATGTGTGGCATATATACATGTCTATTTTGGAGCAATAAAAATTGGAGGGAACAACAACTACAAAAAAGGCTGGGTAAAGAACTGACTGAAGTAGTAAACTTCTGCCCCAAACAGTAAACTTATACCTCTAATAATTTTTAAAAGACTGAGGAAAAGATGCAAGACATGGCAGAATGCATGAGGTCTGAAGGGGTAGGGGGCAAGGAAAGGTGAATGTGTCTCAATTTGATTAAGAAATGTTTATGAAATGCACAAAATTCATAAAAATTGGTTTTGGAAAAAACATATAAATGGACCTGAAGACAAAAGTCACATGGTCATATCAATATATGCAGAAAAGGCCTTTGACAAAATACAGCATGCATTCATGTTAAAAGTCCTAGAAGGAATAGGTCTGGAGGGAACATACCTCAAATCATTAAAGCTGTATATAACAAACCCACAGCCAACATTTTTCTGAATGGAGGAAAACTGGAAGCTTTCCCATTAAAATCAGGAACCAGGCAGGGTTGCCCTCTATCTCCACTCCTTTTCACTATACTGCTTAAAACCCTTGCAAGAGCAATAAGACAAGAGAAGGAAATTCAAAGAGTACTAATTGGAAAAGAAGTCAAATTATCCCTATTTGCAGATGATAGCATGTTATCCATAAGAGATCTAGAATATTACAACAGAAAAATACAAGAAATGATTAATTCTGTCAGTAATGTGGCAGGTTACAAAATCAACTTACAAAAATCAGCAGCCTATCTATATACTAACAACAAGCAATCTGAAAAAGCAACCAAAGAAATGCTTCCATTCACATTAACTTCAAAAATTTTAAACCCTTATGGGGCTAGAGAGATGGCATAGCGGTTAAGAGCGCCCACTGCTCTTGCAGAGGACCCGGATTTGATCCCCAGCACTCACATGGTTGCTGAGAACCATCTTTAATTCCAGTTCCAGGGGAATCCTATGCTTTCTTCTGACCTCCGCAGCATTGCACAACACAGGTGCACAAACCTACATGCAGACAGTACATTCATACACATAAAATAACTAAATAAATAAATTTTAAAAAACCCTTAGAAAAAAAATAAACTAACCGAAAACATTAAAGATCTCTACAATGAAAATTTCAAAACTTTAAAGGAAAAAGACATCCAAAAATTAATATAGAACCACAAAAGACCATGGATAGCCAAAACAATTTTGAGTAAAAAGAACAAGGCAGAGGGCATCCCCATACCAGAGCTCTAGTTATAAAACAGCATGGTATTGGCACAAAAATAGACACATAGATCAATGGAACAGAATAGAAGACCCAAGCATGAGTACATACAATTTCAGCCACTTTATATTAGACAAAATTGCCAAGAGTACACAATGGGAGAAACTGGAATAACTGGATCACCTCCTGTAGAAAAATGGAATTGGAAACTTATCATTCTCACTACACGAAAGTCAAGTCCAAGTGGATTAAAGTCCTCAATATAAAATCTGAAACTTGGAAACTGCTAGACCACATTGGCAGTACCCTCCAAGATGTAGGTGTAGGGAAGGACTTTCTTAATGGGGCATAACTTGCTAGCACAGACATTAAGGGCAGCAATCAGTAAGTGGGACCACATTAAGCTAAAAAGCTTCTGTACAGCAAAATAAATAACCAAGTTAGTAAAGAGGAAGCCCGCTGAGTGGGAAAGTCTTTAACAGCTACACATCAGAAGATTAATATACAGAATATATAAAGGACTCTAAAAAAAACAAAGTAGCAAGAAAACAAAGGACCCAATTTAAAATGGTCAACAGATATAAACAGAATTCTCGAATGAAAATGGTTAAGAAACACCTTAAAAATTGCTCTCTGGGAAAGGGGTAAATAACATTGATGTTGCTCAGTTTGCCTTACAATTCAGTGTTGGGTGCTAACATCTACAAAATATGGGTAGAAGATATGTAGGCATATTTTAGAGTTATATAAATTTAAAAAGAAAATGTTTAGTATAGGTGTGACACACACACACACACACATATAGATATGCATATGTTGAAGCAATACAGATTGGAGGGAACTACAGCAGAGGAACTGGGACAAGGAACAGACTGAAACAGTAAATTTCCCCCAAGAACAATAATCCTCTGCTTTGAAAAACTTTGAAAAGAATCAGAAAAAGATACAGGGCAGGAATGGCAGGGTGCATGAACTCAGGTGGGGTGGGGGGCATGGAAGGGGAGATGAGTCTAGATTGGAATGAATAATGATGTAAGAAATGCACAAAACTTCAATAAAATGTTTTAAAAAATGTTCATCATCTTTATTAATTCGAGAAATGCAGATAAAAACCACTCAAAGATTCCAGCTTACCCGAATAAGACTGGCTAAGATCACAGAAATAAAGGACACAAGATGCTGGCAAGGGTGTGGAGAAAGGGGAATTTCACTTCTGGTGGGACTGCAGACTAGTGCAGCCACTATGGAAGGCAGTGTGGGGAACTCATGAACTCTCAAAAGACTAAAAATGAACCTACCATATGACCTAGTTATACCACTCATTGGCATATACCCAAAAGACTCATCATGCTTTACAGATACTGGTACATCCATGTTTGTTCCTGTTATTCTGAGGGAGAACATATATCTGGTTTTCTGTCTTTGTATTACTTCGCTCAGAATAACACTTTCTAGTTCCATCCACTTACCTGCGAATTTCATCTTTTCTTAATGATGAGTAGTACTCCATTGTATAGATGTATCACACTTTCATTATACATTCAATGGCTGTGGGACACTTAGGTGGTTTCCATTTCTACACTAGTGTGAAGAGAGCAGGAGGAAACATGGATGTACAAGTATTTTTACAGTACGATGAGTCCTTTAGGTATATGCCAAGGAGTGGTATAACTGGGTCGTATGACAGAATACCAGATGTATGTTCTCCCTCATTTGTGTATTGTAGCACCAATCCCCTTAGGTGAATATATACCCTGATATAACACCAGGATCAAAGAAATTGGAAAAGATACATGGAGATAAAAGAAAATAAAAATCTCAAAAGAGCAGTACAGTAAGGAACAGATGTTATGGGGGTGGTCAGGAGGGTAGATGTGTTGGGTTGGAAGGGGAGGAGGGGGAGATAACACGGGACTTGATGTGAGGTGGGGGAGGTCAGGAGAGGGGTTGGGGAGTTAGGGCAGGAGGGGTAGGGGAAGAAGAAAGTATAGAGATGATTGGATCTTGAAAGGCTGTGAAATGAAGAGTGTAATGTGATGCCCCAGAGACCCCATGAGAAATTCACATATACTGTCTGAACATTAGTACATGGTTGCAACCTGGAAGCTGTGTGTCAAGGAACATAATGAAAGACAGAAGATACCTCCCTTTGAATGGTTGTTGAGAGTGATTCAAAGGATCCTCAAAACAAACCAGGCTATCTCCAAAGCTCTTTATTATCCACCAGAAATAGATGACGCTCTACTCTTCAGAGAGGCACATCCTTCAGGGATGGGACTTAGATTAGTGGAACAGTAACTGACCTTCAATTTTCTAAGAGACACATCTAAAATTGAACCTCTACACACAGAATGAGGGGCAAAGAGAAAATGAACCACCCCTAAATTCTCATCAGTAATGCTTCAGTACACAATAGAGTGTGATGCAAACAGAGGCCATAACTAGTCAACCTCCAAAGAATTGGAGCCTTCAGAGTTTGTATCCCTGGATGGGGCCCCTATATTAAACCTCACCCACCCATGGCTCAGGGATCATTGTGGAGGAAGGGGCAGAAAGATTGTAAGAGCCAGTGTTGGTGCATGAAGGTAGAGAAACAGTGACTCACAACTGACTGTAAGCTTTCACATGTAAACCTGTAGCAATGTAGGCATCAGACATGGGACCCATGCCAAATGGAACAAGGTCTCATAGTGGAGCAAAAGAAATGGGTGGACTGACCTTGGACTGAGAACTACAGGAGAGTGAGTTCTATTAGGTGAGCAAGAATATGCCTTACCTAGGATTCCTAGATATGCCGACCAGATTCCAGGGGATCTATTTGCACAGAAGGACATCTGGGTTGGTGCTTCACTTGATAAGGCTTAGTTTGGATGTTCAGAAGCATGAGTTCTGATGGGGGTTTGGGACATGGAGGGGACTGAATTTGGCTGGGAACCATTGCATGAGATGCACAAATGCTAAAAAAAAAATTAAAAAGATCCATCAATGACTTCTAAGACTGAAGTTTGGGAAATCCCAGATTATTCACTGTCCACAAATCTGGATGATTTAGCAACTTATCAACTGCCCAGTTTGTTGAGACCACCTTTCTCTTTGCTAAAGCCTCATAAAAAATCCACTCACTACAGTCTCCTAATTTCTGGGTAGTACTCAGCACCTTCCATGCAGATATGTGTTCTTTGGTGGCCTCTCCATAGAAGGCATACATGCACATCTATGTTTATTGCAGCACTCTTCACAATAGCAAGAAGCTGGAACCAACCCAAATGCCCCTCTGCAGAGGAGTGGATAACAAAAATGTGGTACACCTACACAATGGAGTTCTATGCAGTGGTAAAGAAAGATGACATCATGAGCTTTGCAGGTAAATGGATGTAACTTGAAGCCATTTTGCTAAGTGAAGTAACGCTGTTTGAATGTTTTCCCTCATTTGTGGATTCCCTCCTGTTTTCAACTCACAAAGTTACCATTGTATTCATTAGATGCTATGAGAATTTCTTCAGAGAAGCATCCTCTGCCCAAGACCTTAACTCCTCTTAGCCTCTGTTCCTTTAGTTCTTCTCACTCTAGCAATAAAATAATGATTTAATTTTTTGTTTATTTGGGGCTGGAGATGTAGCTCAGCAGTTAAGAGCACTGTCTGCTCCTGTAGAGGACATAGATTCAATTCCCAGCACCCACATGGAAGCTAACAATCTTCTGTAACTCAGTTCTAGGGAATCCAAAGCCTTCTATTCACCTGTTTTGGCATTTCACACAATACAGGTGCACTTACACACTTGCAGACAATACACTCATATACATAAGATAAAAAATAATAAATAAAATAACATTTTGCTTATTTAATGTCTATCTATTGTATTATTGTGTAGGTCCAAGCAGGGTCTGGCTTCATCAACGATGTGTCTTTCATGTAAGAGAATATCAGTTGAATAAATGCTTGAGATATTTATGTGCTCATAAACTCTGTATTGCCTTTAACTTTGCATACGATATTTACATAGTCTAGTCCCTGTAATATGTCTAGCATAGTGCTAGAAATATAGTATTATGGCTCAGCTAATTGCTAATAATCTTCTGATATATATATAATACATATCATATATATTATATATATATCTCCCTGGACAAAAGAGAAATCAAACCTTCCGATTTATGTTTGCAAGTTAGAAAAGCAGCCTTGTGGCAAGACCTAAGTACAAAGTCATGGAGGTCAATCAAGTAGACCTGGTGATGGAATGGAGAAGAGTATCAGGGAAAGAGAGAAAATCCATACAGGGTAGTTAGTGGAACTTCAGTCATTGTTTGACTCAATACTGCTGGAGACACTCTGGAAGCCCTTGGTAAACATTGCTCAGGGCTTTTGCATGAGTGAAGAAGAAATATGACAAATTGATTGCTATGGTTTGCACGGAGCATGTTGCTTCCAGAGGCTCATGTGTTGCATAGAGCACATACCTTCCAGAGGCTCATGTATTGCACACAACATGTTCCTTTCAGAGGGTTGTGTGTTGCACACAACACATTCCTTCCAAAGGCTCATATACTGTACAGTGGGTCCCCAGCTGCTAGTGCTGCCTTGGAGGTATCTGGAAACACTGGGAGCTACATGCCTGGTGGAATCACATCATGGAAGGTGATTCCTGTGAGTATAGCAACCTCGGAACGTTTCTGCTGCTCTGTGCTTCTTGCCTGCATTATGCTCCTCCTGGAACCATGGCAAACCTCCTCATTCAGGCCAGAAACATGAAGACAAGTGACCATGGAGTGAGCCCTCTAAAACAACAACCAAACCAAATCCTTTCTATTTAAATTTTCTCATCATAGTTTTGCTGATAGAAAGAAGAATGCTAATCAAAGAGCTTGCAAGCCACATTCCATCCCTTGTTGGATAAATTGCTCCTGAGAGCTGCTGTCCCACTAAGATGCATCCTTCAAGGAAAGTTCCTATGGCATTTTTATATATATATACATAATGTATATATTGGCACTCATATATATATATACATATACTATATATATATATATGTTATCTATATCATTTCATTTATTAGTCATTATCTTATAACATCTTTTTTTTTAAGCTTAAGAAAAAAATTCCCAGTGTGGTGGCACACACCTTTAATCCCAGTACTTGGGAGGCAGAGGCAGGTGGATCTCTGTGAGTTCAAGGCCAGCTTGATCAACACAGTGAGCTCTAGGCCAGCTGGGACTAAAGGGAGACCCTGTATCAAAAAGACAAAAAAAAATTATTTGAGAATGTCATTCAGGGCTGGAGAGATGGCCTAGTGGTTTAGAGCACCGACTGCTCTTGCAGAGGACCAGGGTTTGATCCCCAGCACCCACATGGTGGCTGAGAACCGTCTTTAACTCCAGTTCCAGGGGAATCCAATGCCCTCTTCTGACCTCCACAGCATTGCATGACACGGGTGCACAAACCTACATGCAGACAGTACATTTATACACATACAAGAATAAATATAAAAAATTAAAAAAAAGAATGTCATTCAGTGTATTTTGATTATATTACAATCCCCTCCTCATCTCCAACCTCGCCTTACCACTCCCTATGCCCCCAGTCCCACTCCACCCTGGACTCCATGTATTCTATTAGCAAATGAAAAACCCTATCAGTCTTACATAGCACATCTGGGCTGGGTGCCAGAGAAATCATATCTCCTTAGGGTGCCTTTGATCTACAATTCTTACACATAAATGGGCTGATGTAAGAGCCAACTGCCTTTCCTTTGTATGTGGTTTTAGGTCAGAATACACCCAGGTTTGTTGGAATAGGGTTTCCACACTTAATTTCTTTTTCTCTTAAGCAATGCTTAGTAACTTCAAGTACAGATTTCTTTCTTTCTCAGCAATCAGACAAGCTTGGGTTTCTTCATCATAGTCAGTTGTTCACAGTGCTTACATGCAGATGACATTGTGGCTCTTTCTGGGTGTCACTCAGCACTGTTACCCCACTGTGAACCAAGACATTCTTCAACAGATTGATGCCTCACAGGGTTTAACTGTGGGTAAATGAAGAAGCTAGGTCCTTATAGCAAGCAGTAGTAGTTAACTCACAGGCCTCCAAGCTAAGATTCTCTGAAAGGCAGTTAGGAAGCTTCACAGCTTCATGTGACAGTTTTATATCAGTATCATCTAGTTTATTTTCTGAAATCTCAGGAATTCTCAGGTTCTAATGTTGTTGAGGACTGCAGCCAGGTATTGACAGCCACTGGACGATAATGATGATCAGGTCCACAATGGGCACAAGCCAGGGTGAGTGAGGTGCCAGACCAGCAAGGCTCTGCCCCACTTGTATTCATGGATACCCTATCTGGGTGTGTGGCCAGCCAGGCTGGTGCAGCATGCTCTGTCAGTGCACATGGAAAGCCAGGCCAGGTCAGCTCTAGCAGGCAGTGTATGTGGGCAACCAGGCCATGTGGGTCTTCCATCTTGCCTCTCTGGTTATTTTTCCTCTTACTTGCCAAGTCCTATGTTCAATATTTTGAGATCAATATTGCATGGACAATTCTTTGGTTTTATTTTTTTTTTTTTTTTTTTTGTCTTTTCAAGACAGGGTCTCCCTGTAGCTCCAGCTGTTCTGGAACTCTCTCTGTAGAAGTGAAGAGGTCTGAATTTATATTTTAAGTCTGTGCTGAGAGTTCCAGTCACTGCCATTGCTCAAGGGCCCACAGCCATGTTACTGCCATCTTGGCCCCTCAGTTGTTTTCTTTGTATTTTTGAGATGGGGTCTCCCTTTAGTCCCAGATGGCCTGGAGCTCATTATGTAGACCAGGCTGGTCTTGAACTCACAGAGATCCTGCCTCCCCCCTGCACCCCCAAGTGCTGGGATTAAAGGCATGTGCCACCACCACCACCACCACCATGAGCTGCTGTTTACTTTCTTAATTGCCAAGTCTTGCATTCAGATTTTTGAGATCAATATAGAAACAACGATGATTAGGAAAATATTCATCTTATGTTATAAGGTTCCTCACAAGGTCCAACACACACACATTCAGTCTCTTGAGAGCTGGCTCCTGAGGCTGAGGCTTCCTATCTGGGGCATACATCATGCTATAGCATGGAAGATGTTTTCCATTAAGAATCATGTGCTTTATAAAAATCGTTACTATATATTTGTAATGAAATGTGGTAATCAAATAAATTTGGTAATTTATTTGTATCAAATAAATAAATGTGTGACCTTTTATCCCACAAGTATATGTCAAGATAGATGTTTTTTCCTTGAGTAACAAATATAAGTGCATGCTAATATTTTTTCTTGTTTTACAAATGCATAATTGCTGAAATTTAGAAAATATTGAAAAAATACAAACCAAATTAAAATTAACTGTAATATAATGACATGAAATATAAATACTACTATTAAATGTAATTTAAAATTTTTTATTGATTTTTTTACCGTACAATATAATTTAATGGTGTTTAGATCCTCTCTCCCATCTGCACCACCTACTGCCCCCTGCCAAATTCAATGTACTCCAGTATATACACAATGCAACCTATAGAGTCTGATTTGTGTCTCCACATCTCCTTAAGTGCTTGTCCATCCACTAGAGCCCAATTAACCTACCAAGAGTCCCTTAAAATGAAAATCTCACTCTATATGCAGGATTTTTCTACATTTCACTATGAATATTTCGTCATAGTTCAAAAAATTTTTATAACACTATCTTGTAATAATGTTTTATACTAAAGCATTCTGATTTATATTTAAATAGAAAACACCAATTATAAGTAATTACATATCATTTAATTCCATAAAACTATCTAGGGCTTGATATATAGTGAACACCCAACAAATCTATAAAAAGAAAGGTAGAGACAGGATTTACTGCCAAATCAAAACATTAATTTCCCTAGTGAATAGCTGTAATGTGAACCTTTCTCTGTGGTGATATAAATAAATGCCTGTTCCCTAAAGATAAGACACAAATGAAAATCCAAGGTATGATCCACCAGTGTCCAACTTGGGAATGCTAATGAGTTTATTTTGCTTACTTGTACACCATAGGTAAGACATTGCTTTACAGAAGCTTGGGTGATCCTGACACAATTCCATCACTGAAAATTATCACCCCAGCATGGATAACAACTTACCCATATCTGTAGAGATAGAAATCCACCTTGCATTAACATGTCACAGCCTTACACACTCACATCTCCTGAGATTATAAAGCTATGTACAACTACGGCAGAATCATACAGTTGGCTAGATGTGCAAGATGGAGTGGCTGGAATCTCAGGTTAAGGGTTCATTGACACTCTTTGCCCCCTCCTTCAATGAGGGAACATCAAGAGACCCAGTCTTGAAAATATATTCCAAGTAGCCATAGATCGTGCAATAAAGATTGTGGCTGTCATGCTCAGAAGAGAGTGCTCTACAACAACTTAGTTTAGCTGTAGGCATTTGTTGTGCTCAGTCATCTCTGCTTCCTACTTAGCTGGCTTCCTCAGGAGTGGAACTTTCCTTGGAATCTTAAATGAGCCTTGGACACCCTCTGGCACTAAAGTCCTTTATTCTTCCCACACATTTGTAAAAGGAACAGAAGCAGAAAATAATCAAAGGTTAGACCCAGTCAGATCAACAGAAGGCCAACTGACTAGGAAGGTCTCCACCCAGAAATCATTCCTAGAATTTGTTGTAGTCCTTCCTATCTATGTTCAGCTAGTCAGTAACCAGTTATTCCTTTCATTAAGAGACTTCAAGTACATTCTTATGGAGATAATCTTTTTTTTAAATATTTTTTCTCCAATTTTTTTTATTTTTATTTTTTAACAATAAGTAATAAGTTATGAATACAAGCATCCTTCATGTAAAACCAATTTGCAAGCAGCTATGTCCAAACCCACACAGTCCAAGTCTCCCCCCATCCAGCTGGTGGGGCTTATATGTACAATCATGTTAATCAAATAAGTGTCCAGACTATGTTGCTGTAGTTCACCATTCACCCCAATCGCAGCCCTTACATTCTGCCACGGAGATAATCTTTTTTTTTTTTTTTTTTTTTTTTTTTATATTTTTAAAATTTCCTTTTGGGCAAAAGAAAATATTTTAAAAAAAAAAAAAAAAAAATTTTCTGAAAATCGCATTAGGGTCAAAGTAACCTTTCAGAATCCACAGAGACATGGATAATCTCCAAGGTTTAAACTCGTGTAATCTCTTCTATCTTGCAAGAATCCGCTTTTCATTGTTATCTTGAAACATCTGCTGCAGGCAACCCGTGAAGAGGTTCATTGACTTGACACTCTCAGCAGTTCTTTGGCATGGCACCTGCCCTCACAAAGTTCTGGTGAGAACCTCATGGCAAATATCAGAGGACAATAGGAGAGCCAACCAGTGCCTGTGGGCAGGAACCCTGTTGGATCATATGCAGCCACATCTCCATCTGGAAGCAAAGGGAAGTACCTTCTATAATAACTATCTAAAGGGAGCTCAAGCAATTGTAGAAATGCCTTCTTGTAGACCACACCTCAGTGACCTGAGAACCTTCTACCAGGTCCCATCTCTTAAGGATACACACCACTGTTTCATACACTATAATCAGAAGTAAATGTGTTAAATAACACAACAACCAAACCATTGTGTACCTTAAAACAAACTTTCCGAGTCCTTTACATACAAACATGCATTCCTGTTTGTAACAGAAGCTTTTCAAAGAGGACCTTCTAATCACTGCCCTCAGTTTCTAGTCATTCTTTGACTTGTCAGACCTGTGAGTGTGTTCTCTGAGCAAGCTGCTCTCAGCAAGGCCGTTGGCTGTTTCATTTCCAGAGATTTATTTCTACTCAATATTTTTGTTCTTCCTAACTACTTTGAGTCAAGACATATTTAGAACATGATGTTTTTGCTTTTTTTCCTATCTAGAACACTCTGATACTAATCTACAACATTCACTGCTTCACCTCTTCAGTCAAATGTCAATCTCTTCATGAAGGTATTATTAGTAACTTGAAGAAAAATACTGCTGTTACTTACCTCAATATACTCTCCATTTTCCTTTCCTGTTTTGATTTTAACTTAGCACTGCATTTCTTTTAATATCGTAAAGATATTTGGTACAATTTTTAGTGGTATATTTCCAATATCTAGTCTAAATTATGCTGTATGCAACTGTGTGATACAGGCAATTAATGTGCTCATAACTATTTCCTAGATATCATTGATGATGTTATATTACAACTAGTTTTTAGGATCAAATGAAATCTTCTTTTTAAATATTTTATTTATTATTTTTATTTTATGTGTATGAGAGTATTGACTGCATGTGAGTATGTGCACCCATGTCCTGCAATGTTGTAGAGGTCAGAAGAAGACATCGGATTCTCCTGGAATTGAAGTTAAAGACTGTTCTTAGCCTCCATGTAGGTGCTGGGAATCAGACTTGGGTCTTTTCTTAAATTTTATTTATTTATTTTTTATGTGTATGAATGTACTGTCTGCATGTAGGTTTGTGCACCGGTGTCGAGCAATGCCGCGGAGGTCAGAAGAGGGTGTCGGATTCTCCTGGAACTGGAGTTCTCCTGGAATTGGAGTTACAGACGGTTCTCAGTCGCCATGTGGGTGCTGGGAATTGAAACCAGGTCCTCTGCAAGAGTGGTCGGCGCTCTTAACCACTAAGCCATCTCTCCAGCCCCAAGAGTCTTTTCTTTAAATCCAAGGAGTGCAGTTATTTCTGCCAGCATGTGTATAGGTTTAGGGTCATTTACCAGAGCACGAGTATTCCATAAAGGGTTGCATCCTAATGAAAATAAACCCTTTGTTTCCAAACTGCCATCAATTGCCAATAACTCCTCAGCTACATGTGGGACTCCCTGGCCATCTCAGTCATCCATATGGGGATTTTGTCTGGCTTGAACTTGTGCAGATCTTATGTGTGCAATCACAACCACTGTGAGTTTCTATATACTTGTTATGTTTGGTAAAAAGTTTCACTGCAACTTTCCACTGCCTCTGCTCTTATAGTCTTTCTACACCAATTTCTGTAAAGATATCTGATCCTTGGGATGAGAGCATGTGAATTAAATATCCTATTTGGGACTGAGCAGTATGCAATTGCTTATTTTCTGCACATTGTAAATCACCATCTACTGAAAAAAAACTTTTCTGATGAGTGTCAGGAGACACTCATTGATCTGTGGCTACAAGGATATATCTTTAGCAGTTTGTTTAATACTATTTCCACTTAAGAGAATAATAGTGTAGGTTCTCTTCTAAAGCCTATGGCCTAACTAGCAATGGGCTCTAGGCCATGTTAACAGTGTGCCAGGCATGAGTTCAGTTTGTCAAGCAGTCTTAAAATACAAGCAGAAACTGGTTGCCTACTCCCATAGCATCCATGCCATCATTGCACCACAGAGCAGATCTTACCATTGCAGTCTTTTTTGTAACTCTCAAGGTTCAGAGCTTTGTAAGACTGATGGTTACTTTTCTTCCCTGTTAGTGTGTATAACACCTTCAAGAACAATGAAATCTAGCCGGTAAGGATGAAGTTCCCAAGTCAGTAACAAGTATACAGCTCCAAATACTGTGCATCAAGAATCCTCCCCCTATAGCCAGGCGTGGTGGCACATGCTTTTAATCCTAGCACTTGGGAGGCAGAGGCAGGCAGATTTCTGAGTTCAAGGCCAGTCTGGTCTACAGAGTGAGCTCCAGGCCAGCTAGGACTAAAGGGAGACCCTGTCTCAAAAATACCAAAAAAAATAAATAATAATCCTCCTCCTCAGAGAAGGTGATACCCACCTTTAATTTCAGCACTTTGGAGGCAGAAGCAGGCAGACTGGGGCCACCCTGGTCTCCATAGGAAGCTCTAGACCAGCTGGGACAATAGGGAGGAGGGAGACCTTGTCTCCAAAAAGACAAAGTAAATAAATAGAAAGAAAGAAAGAAAGAAAGAAAGAAAGAAAGAAAGAAAGAAAGAAAGAAAGAAAGAAAGAAAGAAAGAAAGAAAGAAAGAATTTGGTGTCTTCAGCAATAGGAATTCAACATCATCATGTTCTGGAGGGTAATAAAGAACAATAGCAATAGCCTATAATGTTTGGGTATCCTGAAACCCCACTGACTAATAACTCCAAAAGATATAACCTGTTCCTTGCAGCAGGTATTTATTTAATAGCCTGTGGTCTCCTCATTGGAGGATAATTCCATTTAAAGTCTTTTTTTATATGTGCATTTGTATTTATTTTAGAAAATTTCTGTAGTAATAGTTTTCTATATGGATTTTTCAAAGGTCTTTAGTGTCAGTTATCCACCCCATAATCCCTTCTCTGTCATCTTCTCCAATCCACCATCCCATTTAATCCTTCTTGCTCAATTATTCTCCAACCCACTTCTTACCACCTGCATTCTAACTCTTCTCCTTCTATAGCTCCCCATCCAATGAACCCAGTAGATTTCTGACTTCTGTGGATACTCCAATTTCAGCACACATATCTAAAGTAGCAAAGCTAGCATCCACATATGAGATAAAATATGAGACATTTGTCTGTCTGGGTAGGGCTTAGTGAGTTCAACAAGCCTTGAAGGCTCTGGTTACTCTGTTTCCTGTGCTCATTGGAAGATGTAAACCTTGGCTTTCTGCTCCAGCTCCTGCCACCATGCCTCCCATCTCCCTTGGCTTTCTGCTCCAGCTCCTGCCACCATGCCTCCCATCTCCCTGGAACCATCAACTGTAACCTCAAATACACTCTTTATCTTTTAAGTTCCCTTGGTCATGGTGGTTTTATCACAGCAACAGAAAAGTGACTAATGCACCAGCTGAATAATATTTCACTATGGAGAGGTACTATGCATTATCAGTTCATCAGCTGATCGACATCTAGCTTATGGAAATCTAGCTTGTTTCCATTTCCTGGCTGTTATGAATAGAGCATGTGCATGTATATGTGTGTGTGTGTGTGTGTGTGTGTGTGTGTGTGTGTGTGTTACCACAGTCATTCTGACTAGAATAAGATGACCAAGTGTAGATCTGAGAGTGAAGGGAAGATGGTGTTATAGCACAAAACAGAAATCATAAAGTAGTTTTTAATTTACATTCCTGACAGTGTTATGCCCAGATCATGGAGACCCCCCAAAGACCACCAAGACTTGTGGCTCTGAAGGAAATACAAAGAGTCTTTAATTCAAGCTCAAGCTCAGGCTGCTATCCTGTCCGTAGCAGTGGTGAGGAGAGAGCAGCACTTAGTCTAGGGGAGTTGGGATTTAAAAGGGAAAACTCACAATCAGAGAGTTTTTCCAGCTTTGGCATTTTGTTATTGATTCAGTGACTTTTTTTTTTTTTTTGTCTTTTTGAGACAAGGTCTCCCTGGAGCCTCAGGCTGTCCTGGAACTCACTCTGTAGACCAGGCTGGCCTTGAACTCACAAAGATCCGCCTGCCTCTGCCTTCCAAGTGCTAGGATTAAAGGCGTGTGCCACCACGCCCGGCTTGTTATTGATTCCTAGGGACTGAGGAAGCATGATTTTTTTAAACTGATAGGTCGGCTTTGGTGGTGCCTTGTGGGGAGATCTTTACTCATTGAGCACATCCTGGTGGAAGAAGAAACATGTTTAATCTTTGGTCTTTCCCTATTAGTAATTTTCAGCAAACAGCCTTTGGTCCTTCCCTGCTAGCTATTGAGATATTCTGTGGTGTTTTTTTTTTTTCCTGGAATCTGAGGGAGGGGTGTATTTCCACAAAATAGAAAAATGGAGTCTATCTTGTTCCCTCATAGCTGATCCCTCTTTACAATAGCTAATGATGTGTTGAAACTGTACAAATATTTCTTAGTCACTGTAATTTCATCTTTTGAGAACTTTAGTTCTTTGATCTAACTTTTAATTACTTGTTTCTTTTCTTGGTTTTTGCATTCTTAGTTCTTTTATGTTGTAAACCCCAAGCCTCTGTCAAATGATTAAATGCTGAAGATATTCTCCCATTTGGTAGTTTTCCTTTCTACTCTTCTGCTGTACAGAAGCTTTAATATTCACAAGGTCTCATTGGTCAATCACTGGTCTTCATGCATTTATTATCCAGGTCCAGTTCAGAAATTCCTTTTCTGTGCTTTTAAGTTGCAGTGTATTCCCTACTTTCTCTTGACAGATTGAGGGGATCAGATCTTAAGATGAAGTTCCTGATCCATTTGTGATTGAATCTTGTACAGGGTGAGAGAGAGAAGGCTCTAATTTCATTCTTCTACATGTAGCTATCCAATTGGAAATGCGTCATTTTTTAATGATGTTCTCTTTTCTCTAGTGTGTATTTTTGGCCTCTTTTCAGAAATCACATGACTAGTGGAGTGGGAGCTTATATGTTGATCCTCGATTCTATTCCATACATATTTTTATTCTGTTTTTTTTTTTATGCGTGTAGTATGCAGTTTTTATTACAGTGGCTCTGTAGTGTATCTTGAAATCAGGGATGGTATAAGCTCCTAAAATGTTTTTATTTTTCTAAGACTGTTATGTATGTAGTAGTTCTTTTGAGCCTCCATGTAAAATATAATTTAAAAAATTCAGTTAATAGTTGCATTGGAATTTTGATGGAGAGTACATTGAATCCATAAGTCATTTTGTTAAGATGGCCATTTTCATAATATTAATTGTAATTGTCCGTGAGGATGGGAGGTCTTTGAATCTTCTGGAATCTCCTTTAATTTCATCTTCTTAAAGTTTTCATTATAAAAGTCTTTCACTTCCTTCATTAGATTTATTTGCATATAATGGTATCTGCATTTATATATATTGATATATATATCATATTTTTCTGACTTATTTTGCCCTATGTTTTTGCCTTTGATATGAGAATTTTAACTTTGATTGATTTTTTAAAATATTTTATTCATTGCTTTCAATTTATATGCACGAGTGTTTTGCCTGCATGTATATAAGTGCATCACATGCACACAATGGAGAGGTCCCAAGAGGGTGTCAGATTCCCCAGGAACTGGAGCTATGGATGGTTGTTAAGCACCATGTGGGGACTGGGAATCAAGCATGGGTCCTCTGGAAGAACAGCAAGTGTTATTAACCATTGATCCGCCTCTCCAGCCCTGGACTTTTATTTTTACACTGGTCATATCTTTTTATTGGTTGATTTGAGTTCATTAATATTCAGAGTTAATATTGAAATGTGTATATTAATTTTGTCATTTATTCTCTCTGTATTGTTACACCACTTAAAATATATTGTATTTCTGCAGGCATGGTTGCACACGCCTTTAATTGTACCACTTGGGAGGCAGAGGCAGGTGGATCTTTGTGAGTTCAAGGCCAGCCTGGTCTACAGAGTGAGTTCCAGAACAGCTGGGGCTATAGGGAGACCCTGTCTCGAAAAGACCAAAAAAATATATACTGTATTTGTTACTTTAATTTTATATGTAATACTGTTTTGCATACATATAGGTAAGTGCACCACATATTTACAATGAAACTGGTTATCAGCCATCATGTGGGCACTGAGAACTGAACGCAGGTCCACTAGAAGAGAAGGAAATAGTCTTAAATGTTGAGCCATGTCTCCAGCCCCTTCTTAGTTCACTTTTAATATCTGTGCATCAGTTGTTTCTTTTTTTTCTCTTTTTTATTGTTTTATATATATATATATATTATATATATATGTATATTTGTACAAGATTATGTTACGAATCAAATTTAGACCCATGTCACCCTCCCTAGGCCCCCACCTGACCAAAGCTCATGAATTCTGCCAAACATGTTTTTCATCTTTTTCTCAGTCTTTCTCAAAATTCTTGATATAGAAGTTGACTGTTTCAAGCAGAAGTTCACGGTTTCAGTCAGTTCTTTGACACAGTCTTTTATGTAGTTGTTGTTGTCATCGACATTGTTGTTGTTCTTGCCACTCTCAACTACTTGGACCAAAGCTCAATGAACCCTGCTCAAGAAATACTTACTACTATGTAATTGGCGCTACAGTCCACGGATGAGGGATACCATTCATCCTTTGTTTTTCTGGGACTGTGTTACTTCACTTAACATAATATCTTCTAGTTCCATACATTTACCTGCAAAGTTCATGATGTCATCTTTCTTAACTGCTGCATAAAACTCCATTGTGTAGATGTACCACATTTCCTCTATCCACTCCTCAGTTGAAAGGCAATTGTGTTGGTTCCAGATCCTTGCTGTTGTGAAGAGAGCTGCAATAAACATGGCTGTGCATGTATCTCTGCAGTGGGGTGAGTCTTTTGTGTACAGACCCAGGAGTGGTATGGCTGGGTCAGGTGGCAAGTTCATTCCAAGTCTTCCAAGTGTTCTCCACACTGCTTTCCATAGTGGCTGTACCAGTTTATATTCCCACCAGCAGTAGATGAGTGTTCCCCTTTCGCCTCATCCTTTCCAGCACTTGGTATCA
Organism: Rhizomys pruinosus; assembly: GCA_009823505.1. Lineage (NCBI taxonomy): Eukaryota > Metazoa > Chordata > Mammalia > Rodentia > Spalacidae > Rhizomys > Rhizomys pruinosus. The sequence continues at coordinate 75,643 of VZQC01000691.1, read as the reverse complement.
TTTGTTTCCTTGATCCTAGCCAGTCTTATTGGAGTAAGGTGATATCTTGGAGTGGTTTTGATTTGCATTTCCTTAATGATTAAAGATGTTGAACACTTCTTAAGGTGTTTCTCAGCCATCTCTAATTCCTCACTTTTGAAGTCTCTGTTCAGCTCTTTGCTCCATCTACCGAGTGGGTCATTTGTTTTCTTTCTTCTTTGGCTTTTGAGTAGTTTGTATATTCTGAAAATCAATGCTTTGTCAGATGCTTCTTCGGTGAAGGTTTCCACCCACTCTGTGGGATTTCTCTTCACTTCCTTGATTATTTCTTTTGATGTACAGAAGCTTTTGAGTTTAATGAGGTCCCATTTGTCAATTGTCAACCTTAATTCTTGCACAGCTGCTGTCTGATTTAGGAAGTCTTTTCCTACGCCTATGTCTTGTAGTATGCTGCCAACTTTTTCTTCTATTGCCTCCAGAGTTTGGGGTTTCACGTTGAGGTCTTTAATCCATCTGGAGTTGACTTTTGTACAGGGCAAGAAGTAGGGGTTTAATTTCATTCTTCTACGAGTGGTGATCCAGTTTTGGCAACACCACTTGCTGAAGATGCTTTCTTTTCTCCATTGTGTCTTCTCGGCCCCCTTGTCAAATATGAGATGGCTGAAATTGTATGTGCTCAAGTTTGGATCTTTGGTTTTGTTCCATTGGTCTACAGGTCTGTTTTTGTGGCAGTACCAGGCTGTTTTTACGACTATAGCCTTGTAGTATAGTTTGAAGTCTGGTATAAAGATCCCCCCTGTATTGCACTTTTCACTCAGGGTTGTTTTGGCTATTCGGGTCTTTTGTTTTTCCAAATGAAATTAAGGACTTTTTTTTTCCAAGCCTGAGAAGAAACTCTTGGGGATTTTAAATGGGATTGCATTAAATCTATACAAGATTTTGGGTAGAATGGAAATTTTACTATATTAATTTTCCCAATCCATGAACATGGAAGGTTTTTCCATCTTCTGATGTCTTCTTAAATTTCTTTCTTTAAGAGTTTAAAATTTTTGTTGTAGAGATTTTTGGTGTCTTTGGTTAGGTTTGTTCCTAGGTATGTTATTGTTTTTGAGGCTATTGTGAGTGGGAGGGTCTCCTTGATTTCCTTCCTCAGTTGCTTGTTCTTGGTGTAAAGAAAGGCTACTGAATTTTTTAGGTTAATTTTGTATTCTGCCACTTTGCTGAAGCTGTTAATCATTTCTAGGAGTTTTCTGGTGGAATTTTTAGCATCCTTTAAGCAAACAAACATATCTTTGGCAAATAGGGATAGCTTGACTTCCTCTTTTCCAATTAGTACTCCTTTAATTTCTTTTTCTTGCCTTATTGCCCTAGCAAGTGTTTCAAGCACTATATTGAAGAGGAGTGGTGACAGGGGGCAGCCTTGCTGAGTTCCTACCTTTAAATGGAATGTTTCTGTCATTTCTCCATTTAGGATGATATTGGCTGTGTGTTTCCTGTATATGGCTTTGATTACATTGAGGAATGATCCCTCCAATCCAATTCCCTCTTGGATTTTAAGCATGAAGGATGCTGGATGTTTTCAAAGGCTTTTTTCTGCATCAATTGAGATGATGGTGTGCTTTTTGTCTTTCAGTCCATTTATATGCTTGATGATATTATTGATTTTTGTATGTTGAACTATCCCTGCCTCTCTGGTATGAATCCAACTTGGTCATGCTGGATGATCTTCTTGATGTGTGTGTCTGTATGCGATTTGCCAGTATCCTGTTTAGATTTTTGACATCTTGTCTCAGAGGGAGTTAGGTCTATAGTTCTCCTTTTTGCTTGTTCTTGCCTGGTTTTGGGTAATTAGAGTGATGCTGGCTTCATAGAAGGAATTTGGGAGAATTCCCTCTGTTTGTATCCTTCTATCTAAACAATTTCAGTAATAATCGTTGTAAGTCTTTTTGAAATGTTTTATAGAATTCGGCCATGAAACTGTCTGGGCCTGGGCTTTTTTTAATTGGAAGGTTTTATTACATCTTCAATTCTTCATATATTATGGGTCTGTTTTAAGCTGTCGATCTCTTCTTGGTTGAGCTTTGGGTGATTCCCAGGATTTCAGATATCATCCATTTCTTCTAGGTTTTTTCATTGGTATATAGGTTTTTGAAGTATTCCCGATGATTTTCTTTGTTTGTAAGTCTAAAAGGCTTACAACCATTATTAGTGAAATTGTTTAGAAGGATACAAACAGAGGGAATTCTCCAAAATTCCTTCTATGAAGCCAGCATCAACTCTATTAACCAAAACCAGGCAAAGATACAACAAAAAGAGAAGTATAGACCCATCGCCCCTAATGAACACAGATGTCAAAATTCTAACAGATCTTTCATTGTCTTGGTGATGTTTCCCTTTTCCATGCACATTCTATTGATGTTTGGAGTTTTTTCTTTCTTTTAGTTAACTGGGCTAAGAGGTCTGCCTAGTCTTGTTTATTCTTTCAAAGAACCACTTTTGGATTCATTGATTTTTTGTATTGTTTGGCTTTGTGTTCTTATTTCATTGAGTTGCTGCTGTCTGATTTTTGTTTTTTCTTCTTCTTCGTCTGTTGCATTCAGGGTTCATCTTTGTTTGCCTCTCAAGTGCTTTTGCTAGAGTGTTAGACCGTTCACTTGTGCTCTTTCGGTTTTTTAATGTAGGCAACCAGGGCTATAAACTTCCTCTTAAGACTGCTTTTAAGGTAGCTCATAGGTTTTTTGTGTTGTATTATCATTGTCATTCCGTTCAGGAATCTTTTATTTATTTCTTTATCTCTTCCTTGATCCATTCTTATTCAAGATTGTGCTGTTTAGTCTCCATGTGTGTCTTGTAGTAGTAGGGCTTATCCTGGTGTTGATATTAGCTTTATTGCACTGTGTCTGATAGAATGCATGAAATTATTTCAATCTTTTCCATTTGTGGGGGTTTCTTCTTTGTCCCAGTATGTGGTCAATTTTTGGAAATGGTTCCAAGGGTTGTGCAGTAGAAAGTGTAATTCTCTGGTATTAGGGTGGAAATTGGTAGATGTCCTGTGAGGTCCATTTGGTGTATGATATCGTTCAGTTTCAGATGTCTCTCTGTTTAGTTCTTTGTCCAGTTGACCTGTCCAAAGGCTCATGGGGTATTGATGTCCCCTAACTATGAGTTGTACTGGGGTTGGTCTGTGACTTGTGGTCCTGGAGAATTGTCTTATAAAGGTTTGGTACACCAAAGTTTGGCGCATATATATGCATAATTGGTGAAATCTTCTTGGTGATAGTTCCTTTGCTCAAACATGTCATGGACGTCCTTTTGTCCTTTGCTTTCTTCTGACTTTCTTTTGCGATGAAGTATATTGTTGTCCTGATAGTAAAAGAGCAACAAACACCTGCTTTCTGTTGGGGATACCATTTGGCTTTGGAATAATTTTTTTTTTTTCCGCCGGTGTCACGGAAGGTGAGGCCTGGCCGTAAGTGAAGATGTTGGCTTGTAGACAGCATAGACACTGGGTTTGTGTTTCCTAATCCAACGCCTAGTCTAATGTCTGTTGATTGGGGGAATTTAGGCCATTTCTAGTGAAGGTTATGACGGAGCGGGGTTGCCGTATTTTGCTTCCGGTTGGCCGTATGATCCAGGGCGGTTTTGGTTTAGGTGTGTTCGATTTCCGGCCGTTATGCTGTTTACAAATGGATTTCTCTTTCTAGGTGCCTGGGGTTGGTTTCCTCTTTTTTTCTGCCCCTATGAATTGCTTTCATGTATTCTCTGAAGGTTGGTTTCTGGTCCATGCATTTTTCTTTCATCTTGTTTTATGTGTCATGGAACGGTTTTTCTCTCTCTCCTACAACTTAAATCCACACGTTTTTGCTGGGTAAAAATAGTAAACGCTGGGGGTTGGCAATCTATTGCCTTTAACAACACTGTGGACAGCTTTGCCCATTCTCACTCTCTTCTTGCTTTACTGTTTTTGAACTGAGAAGATCATTTGTAATTCTGGATAGGTTTCCTCTTATAGGTCACTTTGCTGTTTTTTCTTGCAGCGTTAAGAATTTTGTCTTTGTTTTGGGCATCTTGCATTTTCGACTACGATGTGGTGGTTGGAGAGTTTCTTTTCTGAACTTGTCCTATTTGGAGTCTATTCTTCTGCGTCTTATATTTGTAGTTTTTTTTTTCTTTTTTTAGTTTGGGGAAATGTTCATATATTAGTTCTGTTGAAGATCTGATCAATACATCCTCTTGGGATGCTTCGCCTTCCTCTATTCCTATGATGCAGAGGTTTGATATTTTCATAGTATCCCACAGTTCCTGGTTATTCCACTTTTGTGTATTTTTAAATTTTTCATAATTTTTTTTATTTCTGTATGTGTATGAATGTACTGTCTGCATGCAGGTGTGCGTATCCGTGTTGTGCAATGCCGCGGAGGTCAGAAGACGGTGTTGGATTCCCCTGGAACTGGAGTTCTCCTGGATTTGGAGTTTCAGATGGTTCTCGGCCACCATGTGGGTGCTAGGGATCGAGCCGGGGTCCTCTGTAAGAGCGGTCGGCCCTCTTAACAGCTAGGCCATCTCTCCAGCCCCAATTTTTCATAATCTTTACTTGAGGTTTTTAGTTGTTCTGTGTTATCTTCCAGGTCTGATATTCTTTGTTCTGCTTCCTCCATTCTGCTTCTGAGGCTTTTTCCATTCCTTTCCTCTTGATTGGTTGCATATTTGATTTCCTTTTTCATTTCCTCTTCTTATTTCTTTTGTATTTCCACTTTCTTTTGGAGCTTCTCAATCTCTTCCTGTAGCTCTTTGCTTCCATGATTGGTTTCCTTCTTTTTCAATATGGGATCTTTTCAGTGTTTCCACTTCCTTCTGGAGTTTGTCATTCTCTCTCTCTCTCTCTAGGTCCTTCTTTAGTTCTTCACTCTCTTTTCTTATTTCTTTGATTTGCTCTTTATAATCTTGTTCTTCTTTAAATATGTTCAAAATTGTGCTTCTAATATCTGTTTCCTGGGCCATCCCCAGGTGGATCCAACTGTAGGAATCTTCCACATGGTTAGTAGAGCTTGGTGTGGGATTATCCTGTACCTTTCCCATGTTGTCTCTTCTTCATGTCCCTGGCATATGGGCTTCTCCTTGCCTGTATTCCAATGTGATTCCCAAATGCCTCCTCACTGTTTTGAAGGGTTGCTTCACTTGCCTCCTTCAAATGCCTTCATTGTTTGATTGATTTGTTTTTCTCCTTTACTCCTTGCTTATGGATTGTTGACTTCTCTAAGCTCTAGGCTTTCTATTGGAAGTCTAACTCACTATTCCCTTTCTGTTCTGAATGTTCTCCAAAGAATCCACTTGGACACTCCTTCCTTCAGTAATCCCAGTTGGGGGGGGTGCTCTTTAGCCTGAGCCCTGGTACATGTGCTTCAGGTCATCTTGAAAGATCCCAGATCTCAAGACTCACACAAACCCACCTTTTTTTTTTCTTTTTAAATTTTATTTATTTTTTTAATTTAATTTTTATTGATGGTTTGTGCATTTCGTACAAACCCACCTTTTACACCAGCTGGGAAGACAACTCCACTCCCACAGCCACAAAAGCCAATCAAGCCAAAGACAACTAAATTAAATCAAACAACAATCTGCCTTGCTGAAGCACCCAGTTTCTACCTGTGCTTCAGGTGGCCTTGGGAGATCCCCAATCTTGCAGTAATTTCTTATGACATCTTGGGAGTGTTCGTCCTTTTTCTGTAGACCAAAATATTCCTTCTCGTCATCTCTATAGAGCTGTCTTAGTTGTCCTAAATTCCCTTAATTTGTTTTTATTGTGGAAAGTTCTTCTTTCTTCTTTAACTATAATGATAGTTTTGCTGTGATCTTTTACAACTTGTAGAACTTGGATCAAAACCCATATGCCTTTTCATGTCTCCATGAAAGATGAGCTGTTTTTCTGAAGGCCCTATCTTTATATGTGACTTGGACTTTCTCTCTTGCAGCTTTCAATATCCTTTATGTAAATTAATGTTTTGCTTAGAATATGACATGGAGAATTTATTTTGGTCCTCTTTATTTGGCCTTCTGTATCACTCTTTCCCTTTGATAGGCATCTTGTGCATGTGTATGTGTGTTTGGGCAGGAGGGATTCTTCTGTAATTTTCCTGAAAATATTTTGGATGTCTTTGGCCTGGATTTTTAGTAGATTTGATCTTTTCACAGAACCCAGAATTCCTGCATATTCTGTTCATGTGTTATTTTATATTTCACATTATCTTTGATGAAGTGATCCAGATCCTCAGCTTTGTCTTCAAGCCCTGATATTCTATCTTCTGTTTCATTCACTCTATTGGTAAGGTTTTCCAGTGAGATTTTCATTTGAGCTACTGAAATTTTCATTTATGGTCGTATTTCAGCTTTTCATTCTTCAGAAATTCTTTATTAAATTCCACTTTTATATCTTGAATAATTTTATTTCATTTGGTTGTTTGCTTGTGCAGTCTTTGTTCCAGCATTTAACCACATCCTCTTTGATTTCTTTGAATATATTTAAAATTGATATTTTGAAATCACTTTCTTTTTGTCCACTTGGTTCATTATTATTATTATTATTATTATTATTATTATTACATCCAGAACAGGATTATATTTGAAGAACATTAAAGTCACATTCTCTAGTAACAAAACTGTTTGTTATTATTTACTTACATAACCTAATAGTGGACCTGTAAATGTGATCAAATTTCTTCATCATAATTTCTAATAGACATAGTAGTGTATAATAGATACCTGGGTTGGAGTTAAAGCTGTACCATTAACACACACCAAACACTCGGACAAGTCACAGTCCTTCCTGTTTTCCCTTGCCCATGAGGTTAGTTGATTCAATTGCATAGTCTTACATTGGCTACCATTCTATAAGTTTATGAAAACAGCAGTTGGCAGCTTCTTCCCCTCACATGAGGTGATCTGGCTGTCCTATTAGTTTACTTTACTTTTTTTTTTTTTTTTTGGAACTGTGCCTTTATTTTTTTTTAAGTTAATTTTTATTGAGTGAATTGCATACAACATTTCTTAATCAAATTTAGACTCATTCATGCCCACCCCTTGTGGCCCCCTTTCCCCCTGCCAGAACTCATAGATTCTGTCATACATGTTAAGTCCTGTCTTGCATCTTTTTCTCAGTCTTTTATAACCTTTTTGATGCAGAAGTTTACTGTTTTGGTCAGTTCTATGAATAGGTTTTTCTCTCTTTTTTCTTGTTCCCTTTAATTTTTTTTATTCCAAAATATGCGTATATACATGCCGCACATAAATCAAAATTATGAAGTCTGAAAAAAAAAACTATAGGTTAATTCCAAAACATGTTTAAGGATTCACATTTTAACAGTAAAATTGCATGCAGGTAAAAAGAAGTATAACTTTGCATTCTTTTTTTGTGTGTATTTTTAGAATATGAATACATATCTTCCACCCCAAAATGGTAATTACAATGTGTGAGAATATAAGTGGTAGGTCAATTTTAGAGCCCATTGAGAGATTCACATTATAATAGCACAGTTATTTTCAGTGTAATATAATAACAAAGTTGCTCAGTTTGCCTGCAAACTGGGTATTTGGTGTTAGCATCCACAAATGAGGGAAACCATTCACCTTTTTTTTTTTTCTTCTGGGATTGTTACTTCACTTAGCATAATGGCTTCTAGTTCCATCCATTTACCTGAAAAGTTCATGATGTCATCTTTCTTTACCACTGCATAGAACTCTGTTGTGTATATACACCATATTTTTGTTATCCAGTCATCAGTTGAGGGGCACTTGGGTTGATTCCAGCTCTTTGATATTGTGAAGAGAGCTGCAATAAACATAGCTGAGCATGTATCTTTGCAGTAGGGTGCCTCTTGTGGGTATATACCCAGGAGTGGTATGATGGGGTCAGGTTGGAGGCTGATTTTGAGTCTTTTAAGGGTTCTCTGCACTGCTGTTCATAATGGTTGTACCAGTTTACATTCCCACCAGCAGTAAATGAGTGTTCCCCTTTCCCCGCAACCTCTCCAGCATTTGGCGTCTTTTGTTTTCTTGATCTTGGCTAGTCTTATTAGAGTGAGATGGTAACTTAGTGTGGTTTTAATTCACATTAATTATTAACGGTATTGAACACTTTTTTAAGATGTTTCTCAGCCATCTTTACTTCCTTACTGGTGAAGTCTCTGTTCAGCACTTTACTCCATTTTTGAGTGAGTCATTTGTTTTCTTACTTCCTTTTTTTTTTTTTTTTTTTTACATAGTTTATATATTCTGGATGTTAATGCTCTGTCAGATGTATCAGTGGTGAAGGTTTCCTCCCTCTCTGAGTCTTCTCTTCACTTCCTTGATTGTTTCTTTAGCTGTACAAAAGCCTTTGAGTTTGATGGGGTCCTACTTGTTAGCTGTTGTCTTTATTTCCTGTGCAGCTGTTGTTTGATTTAGAAAGTCTTTTCCTATGCCTATGTCTTGTAGGTTGCTGCCAACTTTTCTTTCTATCACCTTCAAGGTTTCAGGTTTCAGGTTGAGATCTTAAATCCATTAGGTTGATTTTTGTCCAGGGTGAGTGGTAGGGGTTTAATTTTGTTCTTCTATAAATGGCGATCCAGTTTGCCAACACCATTTGCTGAAGTGGCTATCTTTCCTCCATTGAGCTTTTTTGGCCCCTTTGTCAAATATGAGGTGGCTGAAGTTATATGAGCTCAAGTTTGGATCTTCAATTTTGTTCCATTGGTCACTGGATTTATTTTTTTCCCATACCAGGCTGTCTTTATGGCTATAGCCCTGTAATATAGCTTGAAGTCTGGTAAAGTAATCCCCCCCTGTATTGTACTTTTCACTCAGGGTTGATTTAGCTATTTGGGTTTTTTTGTTTTTCCATATGGATTTAAGGATTTTTTTTCAAGTCTATGAAAAAACTCATGGGGATTTTGATTGGGATTGCATTGAATCTGTATATTAATTTAGGTAGAATGGACATTTTTACTATATTAATTTGTCCAATCCATGTGCATTGGAGGTCCTTCCATCTTTTGATATCATTTTCAATCTCCTTCTTCAGGGTTTTAAATTTTTGTTGTAGAGGTCTTTGGTGTCTTTGGTTAGGTTTATTCACAGGTATTTTTTTAGGCTCTCGTAATTGGGAAGTTCTCCTTATATTTCTTCTCCAGTTGCTTATTGTTGATGTAAAGAAAGGCTATTGATTTTTCTAGGTTTATTTTGTATTCCGCCACTCTACTGAAACTTTTAATAATTTCTAGGAGTTTTCTGGTGGAGTTTTTAGCATCTCTTAGGTAAACTATCATCATCTGCAAAAAGGGATAGTTTTACTTCCTCTTTTTGATTAATACTCCTTTAATTTTGCTTTCTTGCCTTATTTCCCTAGCAAGCATTTCAAGCTCTATATTGAAGGAGTGGTGATGATGGACAGCCTTACTGTGTTCTTGCCTTTAAGGGGAATGCTTCCAACTTTTCTCTATTTAGGATGATGTTGGCTGTGGGTTTCTTGTATATGGCTTTGATTACATTGAGGAATGATCCCTCCAGTCCAATTCCCTCTAGGACTTTAAGCATGAAGGGATGATGGATTTTGTCAAAAGATTTTTCTGCATTAATTGAGATGATTGTGTGTTTGTCTTTCAGTCCATTTATGTGTTTTATGATACTTATTGATTTATGTATGTTGAATCATTCCTCCATCTCTGATATGAATCCAACTCGGTCATAATGGATGATCTTTTTATATGGGTCTGTATGCGATTTGCAAGTGTTTTGTTGAGAATTTTTGCATCTGTGTTCTTTAATGAAATGTTATGTGTCTATAGTTTTATTTTTCTTGTTTGTGTCTTTGCCTGGTGTTGTTATTAGAGTGATGCTGGCTTCATAGAAGGAATTTGGGATATTTCCCTCTGTCTCCTTCTAAACATTTTGAGTAGTAATGGTTGTAAGTCCTCTTTAAATGATTTATAGAATTCTGCTGTGAAACCATCTGAGCCTGTGCATTTTTTAGGTGAGAGGCATTTTATTACATCTTCAATCACATTCTTATGTGTCATCCAGGTTGGGTTTCTCAGGGACCATTATTACTATGAGACCACTAACTTTGGAGATACAGGTTTTCATTGTGATTCATGTTTCCTTTGGATCTGGTAATGTTTCTTTGTATGGTATCTGTCCGACCTTTGCTGAGTGGCCATTTGAATCCCTATTTTCCATTACCCCAACTTCTCAGGTTATGAGCCAGTTGAATGGTGCCTGGATTCCAGTCTTAGGGTCACTTAGTGTTGATATGTAAGTGGAGTATCTGAAGTGATCAGTCCCATTAAGCCTAGTTGTAGCTTCTGACAAAAGGAGCAAACATTTTGTAAAGCTAGATGATTCTTGCTAAAGATTCTCAAAAGTCTGTGGAAGGCTCACTTTGTTCTACATGACATCCTTATTGGGGCAAGTGTTGCTATCACAGCAGGAGTGGGCAGTGATACCTACCAGTGGCACTCAAGACTCAAGGAAGCAGAGGCAGGACTCCCTACCTGGGGGCCATGCTCAGGACATGTGGTCTTCTTGCAGCGAGAGCAGAATCCAGTTACAATTCTTGTGATTGTTATTACTAAAAGAGGACAACATTGTAATAAATTGGCATCGCTATTCTGCTGATGTTACTTCAATTTTATTACTTTCAACATTTGATACTTAGGTTTAAATGCATCTATAAAATGTTAATGATTATTAAGTTCCTATTACAAAAAGATTCAATTTTTGCTAGACTTGGAGACTCACTTTGAATATAAAAATTTAACTCATTGGAAGTTTATCAAATATTTAACTGTATGAAATGACTGTACCTAGCCACACTGACACAAGGCTCTTGGGGGTGGAGATAGGGAGGCACAGAGTCAACTACACAGACCCTGGGAGCCAGGTGAAAGGCAAAAGCAGGCTCATTTATTACAGGAATCAGACAGACTTTTATACCCCCTCCCTGCATCTCCCATGGTCCCTAGGAGGTGGCAGTTAGTGTGTCAGTTGGCTAACAATTGGTGTATCTTTTCTCCCATAGGTTCAGTCTGAGGCTGCATCATCTGTTGCCAGGCTGCTAGGCAGATTTAAAGTTGGCTCCATGGGAAATTACAATTGAGCATGCTCAGTATATGTTGAGCAGCAGGGCTTACTTCTCCTACAAATGACATCTTAGTGTTCATATTTCTGGCTAGTACTATCTTTGCTAAATGAAATCCAAAATTGTGTGAAAAGGCATAACCACCTTACAATATGTAGGTAATCTGTTTTCCATACTTCTTACTATCATTTGACTTCTGATTTCATAAAATATGAGAAGCAATTATTTTAGGGAAAATCATAAGGAGGGTTATAAATTCTGGTTTTGCCAGAAACTCATAGTCTTCTTAAAAAGTAGAATAATTCTATTGAACCAAATCTGAAGGTGGAAATGTGTCTGTCCATGCCAGAATATGGAATAAAATTCCTCTTAGACACATAGAAAATCTAGGATCCATGTTTACTAATGCTAGTAGTACTGGAAAAGAGTCAATTACCATCCTTACATTTACCAAGAAAGATGCACTTCAAAGGCTCTACTTAGGCACTTGTGTTGGCACTTTCCTCCATTCACAGATTCCAGAAACCATTATGCTCATAGATTGATAAAACTGCAAGGTGTACTCTTCCACTAGTGTCTAGGAAGCTTTCTTAGGTGAACTTTGGCATGAGGGTACACATGTCAAGACACTTGCAGAGGTGAGCTGATGACCAAGAGATTGTCTGATGGTCACAGGAATAAGAAATTGTTAATCTTCCAATATTTGAGTTTCATTCATGTAGAAACCATAGTAATCACATGAGTCTAAATTATCCCAGAATGGTCATAGTCACCCAGTATGTTCACACCCGTGTCTTGAATCCACTGACAATTCTGAAGTTAACATAATATTCCTTTTTAAAGGTATATTGTTTAGAAGCAGATTAAAATTTATTGAATGTCCACTATTTTTTCTTTTTTTTTATTTTATTTAATCATCTTTATTTTACTTTTTTTTAATTGATGCTTTGTGTATTTTATACATCATTTTCCAATTCAGTTCAGGCATATATCCCTTTCCCTTCCCCCCACCCCTCCACTACCCATCCCAGATCATGCATTCTGCCATAACTTTTCTGCATCTTTCTCTGTTTTTTGTTTTGTTTTGTTTTGTTTTGTTTTCATTTTTTTAAACAATAAGTGACAATTTGTGAGCACAAGCATCCTTCATGTAAAACCAATTTGCAAGCAGTTGTGCTCAAACCCACACAGCTCATGGGTCCCACCATCCAGCAAGGGGGGCTTGTATGTTCAATCAAGTTGATCAAATGAGTGTCCAGTCTATATTGTTGTAGTTTCAGCATTCATCCCAATCGCACCCCTTACATTTTACCGTGCCCCCTCTTCCGCAGATTGTTCCCTAGGCTTAGAAAAGGGGCACGGGTGGATGAGAAGCAAAACAGTCTACTTTCTCTGGAGCTGTTGTCTTGGTCTCTAGTCAATTCTGGTTGTTTTCTTTCATGGGCTGACAGCTTGTCCAGGCATAACCTTTCGATCCTACTAATGAAGCACATGCAATTAGATATATAGGTATTTAAAATAGTACTAAATTGTTATGGTAGGTTACTTTGGTAATAGACACAGATGTTTGATGGTATGTTAATCCATGAATTTACATTTTTTCGTGTTAAGTATGACAGGGTCTTCGTGTGGTTTATAACATCTCCTACCATCTAGAGGATGTAACTTGTGGCATCAGCTGTGTTTATTCTCCAAGGAGAGCTAATGCAATAGAGCTAATAGCAATTTGATGGATATACAAACATATGGCTGCCACTGCTGCACAGTATTTCCAGGCAGGTAAGGTGAAGCTGGTGCTGATGGGAGTCTTGCTTGACTCAAGGAGACCTATTTTTTTTTTTTTGATTTAGTGGCCTTTGGTAACACTCTCTGGCATTCCAGAGACTATCTGTATACTTGCAAGTGCTGTCTCCATACATCTTTCCCATGTTTATATCTGGTCTTCAAACAGCAGGGCCTTATCGCCTCTCTTCCTGCAGTATCCCAGTTTGGAGGGGCAGGAGCCTTTACCTTTTGTGGGGGCTTGGATCCCCTGGCCAACATCTCCTTGGTAAATAATTCCATTTCTGATGTCAGAGCTTCCTGTATTGATGATCCTTTGCAGGTAAAATGGATGGAGCTAGAAGACCTCATGTTAAGTGAAAGATAACACAGTCCCCAGAAAAACAAACGACAAATGGTAAATCTCTCATATGTGGATGCTAAGTATCATAACCCAGTTATAAATATTTCTTGTGGTGAGGAGAGGATGCATATAAAAGAACACAAACAGAAAGATGCATCAGAAAATGACTGAAATGGTGACTCGGGAGGGGGTGAGGGGGCGGGAGAGGGACACAGGTGTATATTCGATTGGTGCATATTTAATTGACGTGAGTTCAACAAGTATCCAATTTTGCCCAGACTCTGTCTGCAGGATAAGTGTGTTTAGACTTAGTAAAAGTAAATATGTGTATATTAACAACATTGGTTTAAAGGCTGATTAAAAATGGTAATCCATCTGAGTTAAGTGGTAATATAAATGGCTGTAGTCCACATTAGCTTTAATTAAAAACTGTATAACAATTACTTTGGGATTGGCATAAACAAATGTTCTCTATAATTTTGCTGTCATATAGTATCACCTGGTAGCAATCTCTTTCACCTATAGGATGATTTAATTTAAAAATAAAGTTTGTTTCCCAAGTTAATCACATACAGTAACCCAAACCAGCATGGGTGAACTTGATGAAATCTGTGCCTTGATTCCACCCTATAGGTATGTATAATACAACTGCTTTTGTGAGACTCATGGGTCAAAAATAAAAACCTAAAATAAAAAACGGGGATATAGATAGATATGAAAACTTTTTGTCAAAAAAACTTGCAATCCAAATCTTAAAACTAACTATGGGAAAGGATTTGTATGTTCCAACAGGCCAGAGTATCACCAACTTAATGGCTGAGAAAGAAAATGCTGTTGCAGTGAGTAGGATGTACCAGAAAGTGCCAGCAGAAGGATTGACTCCTCTGGGCATTGAAGGGGAGAAACGCCTCAGATTGCTGCAGACATCAGGCCCCTCTGGGATCCTACTAGTAACAACTATTTTTATGAATCCTAACGAAGCTTACCTTCTAGGTGCACCAAAGGTTTTAATACAAGAGACTTTCTTAACTCCCCCCGCATAGAATAAGGAGAAATATAATGATGATGAGGTCGTTCTCCAGCTGTAGATTGGAGCCAGCTGTTGTAGAGGTATTCTCTTGTAAAATCGGTAAAACTGCCTTCTTTAATTGACTAATGGACATAGAAACTGTGAAAAGGATTATTCTCTATTCAGAACCAAATATAATGCTAAAGTCTCCTTAAGTTATGCACTTAAGCAGAATATCCACTATTAACTCCTAAAGGATTTTTAATTAATTAATTTATTTATTTTGTATGTGTATGAATGACCTGTCTGCATGCAAGTTTGTGCACCTGTGTCGTGCAATGCTGCGGAGATCAGAAGAGGGTGTCAGATTCCCCTGGAACTGGAGTTAAAGAAGGTTCTCAGCCACCATGTGGGTACTAGGGATCAAACCTGGGTCCGCTGCAAGAGCAGTCGGTGCTCTTAACCGCTAGGCCATCTCTCCAGCTCCCCAAAAGGATTTTTTAATGACAAAACACAATTGTTCAATGTCCTGAAAAGCAAGTCACACCATTTACACAGAAAACTTGCACTCATTTTCACAATAAATTCATGATGGATTTAAAAGAAGGTTATATGTTTTGTATGTGATTCATGCATTACAGATACAACAAAGAGTGCTGTAAGATATTCCACAGAGCAGGTGTTTTATTGCTGGAAGATGCTCTGGAAATGACAGTACCTCCAGGACCCCTCACTCCCAGCACAAAGGTGTTTGGTAGAACAAAATAGAGCCAGAAAAAGGAAATAAAGAAAACAAAACAAAGCAAACAAACAAAACAATAAAATAACAGCCAACCAGAAAAAGTGGGAAGAGAGAACTGGTATTCAACCTTCAATAGAGAGATAATACAGTCAGGAAGCTTGTCTGTTATGCCTCAGTATCTCTATAGCCCAACTAAAAACTAGCAGATTTTTAACTCCATTTCCTCCTACTTCAAACACAAGAAATCTAGGAAATTTTAATTATAAAGCACATGTAGAGGCATTTCTATAATCAAACAAAAATTCACACATATATACACATATATGTATATATTTTAAATATAGAATCACACTGCTTTGAATTTACAAAATATTAAAATTCAGTTTTTTTCTCAGAATGTTCAAAACATAAGCTATTCTGATTAAGTAAATGCTATATTTGGTGTAACCAAGATTTATTACATATAATGTGTGATATATCCATTGAATATTTATCATATTCAATGACTGTGAATATGATAAATGAGCAGAATATACATTGAATGTTCCTCAGTAAATCTAAGACATTTGAATAATATATCAACTATGTCACTGCCTTAAAATATTATCAATAAATGTTAAATTATATTTCTCTGAGTTTACAATTATAACCAACAAAATTAGTATATCTTAATATTTAAACAATGTTGGATTAATTATATTTAATTTGAAATTAAACAAGTTTGATAATTAGGAAGTGATTAACTTTTATTGACTTTTCCAAGATTCAATTTTAATTGTTCCCACGTTATAAACTAAAAACATTTAATTTTTTTATATTTTGTATGTATATACCTTAAGAAGCTTCTATATTGGTAAGTTTCCTCTGGAAACCTCTTTTGAGTTGATTTCCTCATGCTACTTTGTGGTATCCAGGCATTGAAATCAGGTTGTTGGGAGTGCCTCTAGGAACTGAGCCATCTAGCTCACCAGGCTGCCTTTTAAACAAATAATGAGAACTTTAAAACCAAAAACCAAACCTAAGGAACTTTTGGCATACTGATGGCTGATAAGAGGGGAGAGGCCATCTCACACAAGGATAGAACTCTTGGTAGGCTGACCAGGCTCCAGTGGATGGACCCATGCTAAGGGACATATGGAGACACTTGGAATATCTGAATTGGTGGTGGGGGGCAGTAGGGAGACCTGTGAATCGGGGAGGGGCTCTAAATATTTTCAAATTATATTGTATGAAAATTACAAAAATTCAGTAAAGTTTTAAACAATGCATTTGTCAAGTGGCAGAGTCCCCCCCCCCCACCAGGGATAAGCTTCCTGATATGATATCAAATTCAAAGTTGTCCCTAAATACATTAAATGAATTCAGGAATATACGTACATATACATATATATATACATATACATATGCATATATATGTATATATATATATATATATATATATAATGTGTATGTGTAATCACATGTATACATAAAAAACTAATGGTAAAAAAACATGAAACTGACAGGGATTCAGGACAGGAAGAGCTGGAAAGAGTAGAGGGGGACTGGTAATTATGTAAAAATAGTATTCGTTTATAACATTTTCAAAAATGGATTATTTAAAAAAGAATGAAATATATTTGACAATATATTATAGCTTTAAAACCTATTTTCCAGATAAAATTAATCTCTGGAAGTTTTTTATTTTTAAAAATATTTTATTTATTATTTTTATTTTATTTTAATTTTTGGTTTTTTTAATAAAATATATTACTTGATATTTTGTGTGTTTCGTACATAATTTCTCAGTCCAATTTAGAAACACTCGTTTTTTCCATGCCCTGCACCCTACCCCAGTTCATGCATTCTGCCATACATGTCTTGCATCTTTTTCTCAGTCTTTTTAAAGATTTTCTCTGCAGAGGTTTATTGTTTGGGCAGAAGTTAACTGTTTGAGTCAGTTCTTTGATTTGCCTTCCCATTTGTATTGTTTCAAAGCATATATATATATATATATATATATATATATATATATAAATTATGACCTTTGAAACTAAACTGTATGCTAATTCCAAAATATGTCTAGGGGTTCACATTTTTTCCTTTAATTTTATATTACTCTATCATATGAATACATACCCTCCATACATATAACATAGTTACAAAGTCTGAAAATAAGTGGTCAGTTAATTCTAGAGCCCATAAAAGGATTCATGTTATAACAGAATAGTTGCCTTCAGATAAAAAATATATATAACATTAACCTTGCTCAGCTTGCCTTTCAACTAGGGATTTGGTGCTACCATTCACAAATGAGGGATAACATTTGTCATTTCTTCTTCTTCAAGAACAAATGTGTTACTTCACTTAGCATAATGGCTTCAAATTCCATCCATTTAACTGCACAGTTCATGATGTCATCTTTCTTTACCACTGCATAGAATTCCATTTTATAGATGTACCACATTTTCTCTATCCACTCGTCAGTTGAGCGACACTTGGGTTGCTTCCAGCTCTTTGCTATTGTGAAGAGAGCTACAATAAACATAGACATGCATGTATCTCAGCAATAGGATGAGTCTTGTGAGGAGTGGAATGACTGGGTCAGGTAGTAGGCTCACTTTAAGTTTCTTGAGAATTCTCCACACTGTTTTCCATAGGGGTTGCACTTGTTTACATTCTCACCAGCAGTGGATGAGTGTTCCCCTTTCCCCACAACTTTTCTGCTATTTGATATCCTTTGTTTTCTGGATCATAGCAAGTCTTACTGGAATAAGATGAAATCTTAAGGGGGTTTTAATTTGCATTTCCTTAATTATTAGCAATGATGAACACTTTTTAAGTTATTTCTCAGCCATCTTTACTTATTCATTTGTTAAGTCTCTGTTCAGCTCTTTACTCCATCTTTTCAGTAGGTCATTTGTTTTCTTCCTCCTATGTTTTTTTGAGTAGTTTTTACAATTTGGATGTTAATGCTCTATCAGATCTATCATTGGTGAAGGTTTCTTCCAACTCTGTGGGTTTTCTCTTCACTTCTTTGATTGTTTCTTTTACTGTACAGAAGCTCTTGAGTTTAATAAGGACCCATTTGTAGATTTGTTTTCTGGATCATAGCTAGTCTTACTGGAATAAGATGAAATCTTAAGGGGGTTTTAATTTGCATTTCCTTAATTATTAGCAATTATTACCTTTTTTGTGCAGCTGTTATCTTATTTGTGAAGTCTTTTCCTATGCCTATGTCTTGTAGGCTGCTACCAACATTTTCTTCTATCATTTTCAGAGTTTCAGGTTTCACATTGAGGTATTTGATCCATTTGGAGTTGATTTTTGTACAGGGCGAGAAGTATGGGTTTAGTTTTATTCTATAAGTGGTGATCCAGTATGCCAACACCATCTGCTGATGACGCTGTCTTCCTCCATTGAGTCTTCTTGGACTCTTTGTAGAATATGAGCTGGCTAAAATTGGATGTGCTCAGGTTTGGATCCTGAATTTTGTTCCATTGATCTACAGGCCTCTATTTGCAAATACCAGGCTGTTTTTATGACTATAGCCCAGTAATATAGTTTGATGTCTGGTATGACAACCCCCCCCCCATATTGCTCTTTTTGCTCAGGGTTACTTTAGCAATCCAGGGTCTTTTACTTCTCCATATGAAGTTTAGGATTTTTTTCCTTGGTCTGTGAAGAAGCTCATGGGGATTCTAATTGTGATTGCATTGAATCTGTATATTACTTTGGGCAGGATGGTCATTTTTACTATATTGATTCTTCCAATCCATGAGCATAAGATGTTTTGCCATCTTCTAGTACCTTCCTCAATCTCCTTCTTGAGGGATTTAAATTTTTCTTTGTAGAAACTTTTGGTGTGCTTGGTCAGGTTTGTTCCTAGATAATTTTTTTTGGAGGATATTGTGAGTGGGAAAGTCTCCTTGTATTCCTTCTCCAATTGTTTGTTATTGGCATAAAGAAAGGCTACTGATTTTTCTACCTTAATTTTGTATTGTACCACTTTACTGAAACTGTTGATGGTTTCTAGAAGTTTTCTGTTGGAGTTTTTGGCATCCCTTAGGTAAAATCATGCCATCTGCAAAAAGGGAGAGTTTGACTTTCTCTTTTCAATTAATACTCTTCTGATTTCCTTTTCTTGTTTTATTGCTCTCATGAGCATTTCAAGCACTATATTGAAGAGGAGTGGGGATAAGGGGCAGCCTTGCTGGGTTCCTGACTTTAAGGGGAACACTTGTAGTTTTTCCCCATTTAGGATAATGCTGGCTATGGGTTTATAATTTATGGCTTTAATTGTGTTGAGGAATGTTCCCTCCAGTCCAATCCCTCCAGGACTTTAAACAGGAAGGCATGCTGAATTTTGTGGACGGCCTTTTCCACATCAATTGAGATGACCCTTTTTTTTTTTCTTTCAGTCTGTTTATGTGCTTTATGATGTTTATTGATTTACGTATGTTGAAACATCCCTGCATCTCTGGTATGAATCCAGCTTGGTCATGGTGCATGATCTTTTTGATATGTGCCTGTATGCAGTTTGCAAGTATTTTGTTGAGAATTTTTGCACCTATGTCCATTAGTGCAATTGGTCTATAGTTTTCTTTTTTGGTTGTATCTTTGCCTGGTTTTGGTATTACAGTGATGTTGGCTTCATAGAAGGAATTTGGGAGATTTCCTGCTGGTTCTATACTCTTGAATAATTTGAGTAATAGTGGCTTAAGTTTTCTTTAAATGTCTTACAGAATTCTGCCATGAATACATGTTGACCTGGGCCTTTTTTTTCTTTTTTTCTTAGTTGGGAGTTTTGTTTATTTTTTACTACAGTTCCAATTTCCTCCTTTATTTAAGCTGTCTATCTCTTCCTAGTTAAGTTTTGGTGGATTCCATGATGTCAGGTATTCATACATTTCTCTTAAGTTTTCAAATGTAATAGACTATAGGTTTTTGAAGTATTCCTGTAAGTTTCTGAATCTTTTCACTATCTTTTTTAATGTCTCACTTTTCCTCTCTAATTTGGTTAATTTGGAGTTGCTCTTTCCTTCTTCTGGTCAATTTGGCTAGAGGTCTATTTATCTTGTTTATGCATTCAAAGAACCAGCTCTTGAATTCCTTGATTTTTTTTTGTATTGTTCTCTTTGTTTCTATTTCATTGATTTCTGCTCTGACTTTTGTTATTTCTTCCTGTCTTCCTGGTTTAGGATTCATTTGTTGCTGCCTCTCTAAAGTTTTTAGTTGCAGTGTTAAGTAATTTATTTGTGCTATTTCTGTTTCATTATATAGGCACATAGGACATATGAATTTCCCTCTCAGGACTGCTTTTAAGGTGTCCCATAGGTTTTGCTGTGTTGTATCATCCCTTTCATTTAGTGCCAGGAATGCTTTTATTTCTTTCTTTATTTCTCCTTTGACCCATTCATTATTCAGTAGTGTTTTGTTTAGCCTCCATGTGTTCTTGTAGCTAGTAGGGCTCTGTAAGCTTTATTTCATTGTGATCTAATAAGATGCATGAAATTATTTCAAGGTTTTTGTATTTGCTGAGGTTTGCTCTGTGTCCCAGTATATATCGATTTTGGAGAATGTTCCATGGGGTGTAAGTAGAAAGTGGATTCTTTGGTGTTTTGGTGGGATATTTGGTAGATGTCTGTTAGGTCCATTTGGTGTATCATATTGTTCAGTTCAGATATCTCTCTGTTCATTCCTTGTCCAGTTGACCTGTCCAATGGGCTCAGTGGGGTATTGAAGTCTCCCACTATTAGTGTGCTGGGATTGATCTCTGTCTTGAAGTCCTTCAGGATTGTGTTTATGAATTTTGGTGCTCCAGTGTTTGTCAATATATATTTATGATTGTGAGAACTTCATGGTTCATTGTTCCTTTGATAAGGATGTAGTGATTAGTTTTACTTTGAAATCTATTTTGTCTGATATTAAAATAGCAACTCCTGCTTGCTTTCTGGTGTCATTTGCTTGAAATATATTTTTCCATCCTTTCACCTTAAGATGGTTATGTCACTGGGGAATTTTTAACCACAAAGAAATTATACATGTTTAACGATCTAGACATGTTCAGCAATTATAAGTTTTAAACAATGTATGTATGCATGAAATATCAGGTGATCCTATAAATATGTACAACTTTATATTTGTATATGTCAGCCAAAATAAATTAAATTTAAAAAAGATGGTGTCTGTCCTTGAAGGTGAGGTGTGTTTCTTATAGACAGCAGAAAGATGGATTCAGTTTCTTAATCCATTGTCCCAGTCTGTGTCTCTTGATTGGGGAGTTTAGACCATTAATATTTATGGTTAATATTTACGGATATATATTGCTTCCCTTCAGTTTATTTTCTGTTTGCATTTTTGGTTTGTTTGTATTTCTGTGTTTATACCTTCATTAATTACTCTCTCTTGCTGTTTGGGAATAAGTGCTCCTTTCCTCTATCCTCTGAGTTGCTTCAAGTATTTTCTGGAGGTTTGAATTTCTAGATATGTATTCTTTTATCTTGTTTATATCATGGAAGATTTTCCTTTCTCCTTTGATTATGATTGACAGTTTTGCTGTGTAAAGTATCCTGGGTTGACGTCTGTAGTCATTTAGTACTGGAAATACTTTGGTCCAAGCTCTTCTGACTTCCATTGTTTGCCTTGAAAAGTCAGCTGTAATTCTGATGGGTTTCCTTTATATGTAACTTGTTTTTCTTTTGTGGCTTTCAACATTCTGTCTGTGTTTTGAGCATCTAGAGTTTTTCGTATGATGTGTGGGGATTTTCTTTTCTGATCTTGTCTATTTTGTGTTCTATATGTTTCTTGTATTTGTACGGGTGTGTCTTTTTCAATATGGGGTAATTTTCTTCTATAATTCTGTTTGAAGATCTGGTCCATACAATTACCCTGGGATTCTTCTCCTTCCTCTATACCTATGATACAGAGGTTTGGTCATTTCATGGTGTACCACATTTCCTGATTATTCTACTCCTGTGTTTTGTTTTTGTTTTTTAATTTTTCATAGTTTTTGCTTGAGCTCTTCAGTTCTTCCACGTTATCTTCTAGGGTTGATATTCTATTTTCTTCTTCATCCATTCTGTTACTGAGGCTTTCTCTTGCCCTTTCCTGTTGACTGGATGAATGTTGGATTTCCTTTTTCACTCAGCCTTTAGTATTTTCATTTCCACTGAGATTCCTTTAGTATTTCCATTTCCTTCCATAATTGCCCATTATCACCTGTTAGTTTTTCAGTTTCCTTTTTCATTTCAGTCTGAGATTTTTTTTTCCAGAATTTCCATTTCCTTCTGGAGTTGGTCATTCTCTCCCTTTAGGTCATTTGTTTCTTTGAGTTTATCTATGATTGTTCTTTTAAGATCTGTGTCCTGGGTTACCTACAGGGAGATCTCATTGTTGGAGTCTTCTCTAAGACTGATAGAGTTTGGTGGAGATTTCTTATTTGCTTTTCCCATGTTGTTGTTTTTCTTTGTGCTTTTGTCATGTGGATTTGTTTTGCTCATAATCTGATGTGAAATTTAGATATTTCTTCTTGTGATATAGGCCTGTTCCTTTAGTTTGACTTGGGGTGAGGGTGATTTGGCCTCTGTGCTGTCAACCTGGCTGCTGCCTCAGTGTCCCTGAAGATTCAAGCTCCCAGTGCCTTAGGCCTGCTCTTATCTGGCCTGCTGCAGAAGCAGTGAGGCAGCTGACTACCTCCTCAGTGTCCCTCAAGAAGGAGCTCCCAGCAAGGCAGGCCCCGTCTTAATGGGCCTGTGGCAGAAACCTAGATGCAGCTGGCTGCTGCCCCAGTGTCCCTGAAGACTTCTATTATTTTTTATTTTATGTGTCTGAGTCTATTGCCTACAGTATGTAGGTGCACCCATGTTGTGTAGTGCCTGGGGAGGTCAGAAGAGGGCATAAAATTCTGCAGAACTGGAGTTAAGGACTACTGTAAGCCTCCATGTGGGTATTGGAAACCAAACCTGAGTCCTCTTCAGGAGCAGCCAGTACTCTTAACTGCTGGGCAAAAGTCTTAACCTATCAGGGATGATTGAAAATCAGACTTTTTTGTTGTTGTTGTTCCTAAAACCAAGTCAATGAAAAATTAGCATGAATTTTAAAGTTTAAAAATATAAAATCAAACTTCTAAATGTAATTAAAAGGGATTTTCCTTAGAAGTAATGAAATTTGCCTAGAAAAGTTACCCTTCAGACCCTTTCCAAGTGGGTATGGGTCAGGGCCAACAGAGAATTGTAGCCTGGAGCAGAATTTGGGCCCAGGCCTTCTGGCTCCAGAGTCAGCAGTCATAAATGCTTCACCTACTGGTTGGTTTTGCATTTATTAGGAATGTGGGTGAAGTAATTGTGTTAGCTATGACCAAATGCCTGAGAAAAAAACTTGAATGGAGGAGTTATTTATGTTGGTTCATCACCACAGATGTTTTAGTCAGTGATGGTAGGAGGGTCTGGCAGGGCAGAGCAGCTCATGCAGTGGTAGCCAGGAAGCAAAGAGTGAGAATGTCTTGTTCACTTCTTTTCATCATGCTTCCAGACATGAAACAGTGGCCCCACCGTCCGGAGTTAGGGCAAATTTTCCTTGTTAGTCAAGTCTCTGGAAATATCCCCATACACACACAGAGCTGTGCTTTAATAATAATAATAACAATACCTTAGGCCTTTCTCAGTCCAATCAAATTGACAACATAATTGATTAAGCATCACAAGTCCACCCCTCGGCAACTTGATTCACAAACCTCTGCTCCTAAAGTGGCTCATAACCATCTCATGATACAAAATACATTCAGTCCAACTACAAGAACCCCACAGTCTTAAGAGTGTCCACACTGTTCAAACTTTAATGTCTTCTGGGAAATTCAAGGGATGCTCTGAGCAGTGAGGCCCTGCAAAATGAAAAAAAAATTATGTGTTTCCAATATACACAGAGGCACAGCACTAACATTGTCTTTCCAAAAATGAGAAATGGTGGTGGGGCACAAAAAGTAGAGAGGTGTAATCAAAGCAAGATATCTATCTATAGCTCAATATCAGGCATTCAGGCACATGTCAGTGGGGTGTGAGCCCCAGGGGACTTAGATAGCTTGTCCTTATGGTCTTACCACTTGTGGCTCACATAGCTCTTCTTTTGAACTGACTGTGTTTTGCCTGTGGCTTTCTTCAGGTCTTCTAGAGTTCTGGAGTCTCCAGCTTCTTGGGGTCTTCATTGCATCTCATAGGTTTACACTTCATCTTCCCAGGGGATTTGTCTGCAGGGATTTGTCTCTGTGTGGCATCATCTCCAGGTCAGCCATCCTTCTATTGAAATCTGTGTGGAAACCTATGCTATCTCATGACTCTTGCATTTTTCATGCACAATCAACATCACATGGAAGACTCCAGGTCTAGCATGGGCCAGGCCTCTTGAACCACAACTACAGCAACCTCTGGGTGCCTTCATGGACTTTTCCCCATGTGGTCCTATGTGAGCAAGGATCCCCAGAGCTTTTTCCCAAAGCAGAGTTTTTTCAAGTGAGTTAAAACATTTACATTCTTGTTTGTATATTTTGGGGTAGGGTCTGGCCAATCCCTGAGACACTATAGCATCTTTCTGATTGTCACATTGCAAAGCTTCTATTTAGCCATCCTAATCGTTTTAGCAGTCATATTTTCCATGGTCCCTAACACTACATGTATTTCTCTTGTGGGAAAAGTAAAAGTTTTGCAAATTTTGATACTCTGCTTTTTGCTTACACATCTCACTGTAAACTTGGAGAAAAGCAGACAGGAAAGCCATGACACAGAGAGAAATTTCCTGTCAGATTAATTAGCTCTTCATTTTTTTTTTTTTGGTCTTTCTGAGACAAGGCTTTCCTCTAGCCCCATCTAACCTGGAACTCACTATGGAGACCAGGCAGCCTTGGACCCACAGAGATCCGCCCACCTATGCCTCCTGAGTGCTGGGATTAAAGGCGTATGCCACCACACCTGGCTTAACATCATTTTTTAAAGTGAATGTCATATAGATTTTAAGGACACAGACAAAACTCAGAGAAGTTGGTTGGGGGGCAATTTTAACATGAATGTCCCTGTCAGAATCATCTGGAGACCACTGTAGACCTTCTCTTAAATACATCTTCAAACATCCCTCAAAATAATTTTAAAGGATCTGTACCACATAGTCAAATAGTCACAATGGCACTCTTCCTCTTAAGAATTTCCTATGATAGTTAGCTTTGTTGCTATAACTAAATACCTAGAAAAGAATCTGGAAGGAAGAAACTATTTCACTCACAGTTTTAGGGAGTTTGTTCCATGATGTCAGAGGGCATGGCAGAGCACAACATCTCACATCTTGGCACCCAGGAGAAAGATGAGAATTTGCTAGCTGGCTTACTCTCTTTGTTATCTCATACTCTGTCTGTGACCCCTATCCCCCACCACATGCAGAGCACTTCTTTCCTGCCATTAGTTAATCTCTGGAAATAAACTCACAGACACTCCTAGGGGAGTAGTTATGATCCTCTGGCCCTTTAAATTTAATCAGGTTGGCAATCAAGGTTAAATAATACTCATATATTAGTAAAATGTCATTTACATTATTGATTAAACTTAGAAAAATTGCAAAGTTTTCCTGCATTGTAAAAGCCACGTTCATTTCATATAACAGGATTGGTGCTAATAAACTATCATTTAATGTAAATTGATGAGAAAAATTAGTTATGTAACAGTAATAATCTAATCCAGTAAAATGAAGTTCTGACACAATGTAACTATAACTAAAATCATCTTACACAATTTATACAAAATTAAAATATTTTTTAAAAGAGATATTTTTGCCACTTGAGAAATGACTTTAAGTGGTTCAATATTAAGTAATAGAAAAAATGAGTTATAATTATTAGATTAATTGACTGAATATGAATTTTATTATAATTTTAAGGATCTTAAAAACAGTTTACTCTTAATTAGAAAATCATTTCCACTTTTTATTTATATTATGAGTTTGTTTTACAAACTTGTTTAAGATAATTTATACATAGTTGGTACAACCTTACTTTAACATGAAGTACATAAGATTTAATTTTAGCATTTTATCTTAGTTACCTTAATATAAATATACATATAATACAGATGGAGAAACATTTACAATTCTTCAGCTGTTGAGAGAAAGAAACTCAATCACATATAATATAATGATGCCCTTGGATAATTATAATGAAGTAATAAGTGACCTTAGCTGTGTACTAAACTGTGACATCTTGAATTCAGTTGCCAATATAAACTACAATTACCAAATCACTTGGTGGTTTAGAAAATCAAACCATATTCTCTCCAGCTATTCTTCTGTCTTGGCAATACCTTCTAAATTTCAGGCTTACCCAGGTCTGCTGTGGTACAGCAACTGCCTTCATTTATTGACAAGCAAATATTTTCTGATCTGTTGCCACAAAGAAAGGATCACCCAAACTGAGAGGCCAGATTAAAAATTGAAATCCTGTCAAATGTCCAATTCTCAGCATGACTTATTATTTTGTATTGTCATTTTCTGTACCCACAGTGTTAAGTCTTGTTAATTTTAGCACATTTAAAAGAATCCTAAATCATGGGTTTAAAACAAATGGGGCTCAACACATTTATTTATCCTGCAGAGCAGGCCAATAAACAATTTTATGGTTCCAGAGGCCAATTTGGAAGTTTGAAAGTCAAAGAATGTATTGCTAATTTAAAGTAAAATGGGCTACTTTAAGTAGATATAACAACAAATATACACAGGCTGAAAAATTCCTATGTGCTCTATCTGACACCCATCTTTATTGTGGTAGGATCTCTGGGTCTTTAGTTGGCATTAAAAGCCTAGATCTTGGGGAGGATGAGAATGAAGACATTCAGCTTTGGCCTCTTTTCCTTGGGTTTGAGACAAAAATCCGTGTCTAACAATCATTAGTTGGAGTTAGTAGTTGAAGGGTCTCTTGTGACTCACCAGCACAGTGGACTCATCTACTTGTTTTCTTATTTTCAGTATTCATTTCAGTCATTAAGCTTCGGGGATAAAATTAAACCAACAGTTAACATTGATTCCCTAAAATGGAGTTCTCAGAAATTTGAGAATTTACCAAGTCAGGCACATTTTTCAGTCTATGTAAGGAAAGCTTTAATTTACAATCACTGTGAAACCCCATGATACACCAAAATAGTATACTGTCAAAAGTACCAAACTATTGAGAAAAGGATGTGAATGTGATATTTCTAATTTAAGTCACTCCCTCTACAATAGTCCTGTAGCACCTTTACACCAAGAATCCTTGAATACTTTATATTTAGAAAGAGAGAATAGCAAATCAAATTCTAATTCTCCCAGAATTGTATGGATGAGATTAGAAGCCATAGGCAATGAGATAGTAGGCATCAGGAAATGAAAGAACCATAATCATGTGCATCATATGTTTCCAAGTGGGCACGCTTCATGACTTAAATGCTCCCCTGCTGCCTTACACTTCCTATGATAAAGTGTAAGGGATGCCACCAGCAGCTCTTCAAGGTATTTCTCATGTTTGGTCACTCAAGATGACTTCATTTAACACTACAATTTGGCTATTTCTACCATCCTACATAATCATTATGGATTAGTTTATTTCCCTTATGGAATTAGAAATATCCAAGCATGAACAAACTTAAGTTTGAAAACAAGAAATACTCAGGCTTATCTTTTGAGTTTCATTTGCACATGTGACTTTGTGTCTGGTATCAATGGGAGTACTCTGATAATATTTAAATGCTATTATGTTTTTTAACACCAAAACATACCAATAGGGTGACTTGTATTAACTATAAAGGAAACACAAGTTTTATTATGATTTATCCAATATTAACTATAGAAAACTGTAGGAATGAAAAACTTTGGCTTGAGGCAGGACCTGCAAGTCCTGTCCCAGAACTTTCATGAGTTATCTGATAACTCCATGGGCATTCAAGTTGCCTCTGTGAGTTTTCTGTAGCTCTATGACGTCAGGATATTGCGGTATATCCTGTGTCGCCCACCTCTGCAAAGTTCCAGACTCTGATGGCTTTCCTTTGAGGTATTGAGCAAAATGTCACACCTCTAGTTTACTGGTTGCACAAACAGGAGCTCTGCAGCCCCTGGTAGGAGCCAGGATGGCCCACATTGCCCTTCCCCTCATTCACACCCTTCTGCCCCCCACTTCCTTGCCCAGATCACAGTAGCTTTTAGTACATAAACATATTACTGGCATGAATGAAAGAGGGAGTCATTTTTCTCCTGGACCCTCTCTTTGAGTCCACTTCATTTCTCGTCAAGTATTTCTCATGGTTCCCACTCCCCTCCTTGCCAGAAGCTCAGCCTAGGAACTGGCTTACAGCCTTGTGAAGCTACCAGTCTGGTTCTAGGAAGGAAGTATATCATGTGTCCAGCAGCCACGTGTGATTAAAGGATGAACAGAATATATATATATATATATATAATATATATATATATATATATTAGAGTACAATGTGCAGAAATCTGGATTAAGATGGCTGATGTACCTGAATTATCTCTGGCAAGTTTTTACCGACAGTCTGTATTTTCTCCTCCTTTGAGTTGGATATAAAAGAATTCCTTCTTCATAGATTCTTAGGGAGATTATTATATAGTGTACAGAAACAACTAATTCAATTTATCTGCATGATGCACAAAACACATTTGTATTTCTCAAATCTTCTAACTCCAGATCAGCATATTCATGATCTGTTAAAAACACTCTGAGCTCTGCTTCCATAGATAAACTGCTTATGTACAAGGGCCATAGCTATGCTATGGAGCTACCTGTAAAGAGCTGAGGTAAATCCTGCCACAAATGATCATTTGTTGGCATGTTCTGACATAGTAACATGAGGTATACTATTTCCTTGGAAAGATATTATTACAAAATTGCTTTGTCTAGTATTGGTTTCCATAGTTCAGTAAACAAATAAAACATGCCAAGAATACATGAGACATGGGGTATTATCATCCCTAGAACACAGAGAAGGAGGGACAGAGGAAGGAAAAGGAAACGAGCAAGAGAGGAACAGAGGGAGAGAGGAATGGAGGCATTGCAAAATTATTTTCTGTATATTATCATCATCAATTTCTACAGGAACCTTGAAGTAAGGTAGTACTTCATCTGAGCACCACAAAATAAAAGGTGAACCTGTGTTGTCCTTCAGAAGTTACCCCCTCCCCCTTCTACAAAACATCATTTTGAGGAAACTACATGTACTAAATATTGAGAATTTTATTAATTTAATATTTTAGAAAACTTTGGGGAAACTCATTCCAGGAACTATAAACATTCCAAGAAGCACAGGAGAAGTGTTAGGTGTTTCTGCTCTTGCTCCCTTCTCAGCCCTTGATTAAATGGTAGGTATTATAATATGGGATCTAGTCCTAGGCTTATCTACACTAACCTAGCCTGAGGCTGATTTCAGGCAAAAGAGCCTTTGATTCCTATCAACTACAGAGAATCTTGTCTTCAGTTCCCATCAGATACAGTGGATCTCATCTTATGGCTTTTCCCTTTAAGTAGTAAAGCAACTTATACAAATTTGGCATCTCTGTATCTTAACTATACTAAAAATGACAGTATACTTGAGCTGTTTCACAAAACCAGTTCAATTGAAAGTGTTTAATTTGTCCAAACAGGTACAGGACTCTGTGAAGGCCTAGGTGTCTCATCATACTTTTGGCAAGTCCTTATTGTTATTTCTAGGTACATATTTTGTAAGAAAATAAATTTCATTTGATTTGGCAATGGGATTTAAAACTTGATCTATCTTTACTGCTACATAGAGTACAATTGTGTGGCTGTACCACATTTTCTCTATCCACTCCACAGTTGAGGGACACTTGGGTTGCTTCCAGTTCTTCACTATTGTGAAGAGAGCTGCAAGAAACATAGATGTGCAGGTATCTCTGCAATAGGATGAGTCTTCACTTTCTTTTATTTCATATTCAATTATTTCCTAAGCTTTACTGCTTTTTTATTTTACATTATTCCAAAATATGCATATATACTTTTTACACATAAGTCAAAATTACAAATTCTGAAAATAAACTATAGGTTGATTCCTAAACACATTTAGAGACTCACATTTTAACAGTAAATTTGCATGCAGGTATAAAGATGTGTAACTTTACATTCTCTTCTTTTTCTTTTTTAGAAATATGACTACATATCTTCCATCCACGTATGATAATTTCAATGTGTGAATATAAGTGGTAGGGAAACTATAGACCCCATTTAGAGGTTTACATTGAAATAGCACAGTTGCTTTCAGATACAATGAAATGTAACTATAAAGTTGCTCAGTTTGCCGGCCAACTGGGGTTTGGTGTTAGCATCCACAAATGAGGGAAACCATTTGCCTTTTTTTTTTTCTGGGACTGTGTTACTTCACTTAGTATAATTGCTTCGAGTACCATCCATTTACCACCAAAGCTCATGATGTCATCTTTCTTTACAGCTGCATAGAACTCCATTGTGTAGATGTATGTACCACATTTCTGATATCCAGTCATCAGTTGAGGGGCATTTGTGTTGGTTCCAGCTCTTTGCTATTGTGAAGAGAGCTGCAATAAACATAGCTATGCATGTATCTTTTCAGTAGGGTGCATCTTGTGGGTATATGCCCGGGAGTGGTATGGCTGGGTCAGGTGGTAGGCTCAATTTGAGTTTTCTAAGGGTTCTGCACACTGCTGTCCATAATGGTTGTACCAGTTTACATTCCCACCACCAGTGATTGAGTGCTCCCCTTTCTCCACAACCTCTCCAGCATTTGGTGTCTTTTGTTTTCTTGATCTTGGCTAGTCTTATTGGAGTGAAATGATACCTTAGTTTGGTTTTAATTTGCATTTCCTTAATTATTACTGATGTTGAACACTATTTAAGATGTTTCTCAGCCATCTTTACTTCCTTACTGGTGAAGTCTCTGTTCAGCTCTTTACTCCATCTTTTGAGTAGGTCATTTGTTTTCTTCTTTGTTTTTTAAGTAGTTTATATATTCTGGATGTTAATGTTTTGTCTTATATATCAATAGTGAAGGTTTCTTCCCACTCTGTGGGATTTCTCTTTACTTCCTTGATTGTTTCTATAGCTGTACAAAAGCTTTTGAGTTTGATGAGGTCCCACTTGTCAGCTGTTGTCCTTATTTCCTGTGCAGCTGCTGTTTAATTTAGAAAGTCTTTTCCTACACCTATGTCTTACAGGTTGCTGCCAACTTTTTTTCTTCTATAACCTTCAGGGTTTCACGTTTCAAGTTGAGATCTTTGATCAACTCAGAGTTTATTTTTGTACAGGGTGAGAGGTAGGGGTTTAATTTTGTTCTTCTACAAATGGTGATCTAGTTTTACCAACACCATTTACTGAAGATGCTATCTTTACTCCATTGAGGTTTTTGGCCCCTTTGTCAAACATGAGGTGGCTGAAGTTATATGAGCTTAAGTTTGGATCTTCAATTTTGTCCCATTGGTCAATGGTTCTGTTTTTTTGTCAGTACCAGGCTGTCTTTATGATTATAGCCTTCCAATTTTTCTCCATTTAGGATGATGTTAGCTGTGGGTTTCTTGCTCTATCAGATGTATCACTGGTGAAGGTTTCTTCCAACTCTGTGAGTTTTCTCTTCACTTCTTTGATTGTTTTTTTATTTTTATTTTTTTGCTGTACAGAAGCTCTTGAGTTTAATAGGGATCCATTTGTCAATTGTTGACCTTTTTTTGTGCAGATGCTGTCTGATTTACAAAGTCTTTTCCTATGCTTACGTCTTGTGGGTTGCTACCAACATTTTCTTCTATCATTTTGAGAGTTTCAGGTTTCACATTGAGGTCTTTGATCCATTTAGAGTTGAGTTTTGTACTTGGAGATTGATAGGGGTTTAGTTTAATCTATAAGTGGTGATCCAGTTATGCCCATACCACTTGCTGAAGATGCTGCCTTTCCTCCATTGAAATGACATCATAAACTTTGCAGGTAAATGGATGGAACTCGAAGCCATTATGCTAAGAGAAGTAACACAGTCCCAGAATAACAAACAACAAATGATATCCCTCATTTGTAGATGCTAGCATCAAATCCCTAATTAGAAGGGAAGATGAGTGACATTAATGTAATATTTCTTTTTCTCTAAAAGCAACTGTGTTGTTATAACATGAATCCCTTGATGGGCTCTAGAATTAACTTACTAATTATTGTCCTACTTTGTAATTGTGGTATATGGATGAAGGCTATGTATTCATATTTTAGAGTAATATGAAATTAACGAGAAAATGAGAAGTCCTAAACATATTTTGGAATTAACATACAGTTTATTTTCAGAGGTCATAATTTTGGTATATATGTAACATATATAGGCATGTTTTGGAGCAATATGGATGGGAAGGAATAACAATGACAAAAGGACTGAGTCAAAGAACTGACTCAAACAGTTAACTTCTGCCCAAACAAATAAACCGCTGCAGAGAAAAACTTTAAAAAGACTGAGAAAAGGATACAAGACATGTATGGCAGAATGCATGAACTGGGGTGGGGTGTGGGACATGGGAAAAGGAATATGTCTAAATTGGACTGAGAAATGTTGTATGAAATACACAAAACATCAATAAAATATTTTAATAAAAAACCCTTGATCTATTCTCTCTCCTCTTCTCTTTCTCTATTTTTTTTTTCATTCATTTGGACTGTAATCTCAAAGACTTTCTCAAGATTAAGTGAGCCTTCTGTATCCCTAAAGGCTTCTGTGAGTCTGGCTGAGCTTCCAGGTGCAGAGTCAGCACACTGAGATGCTGCACTTTTCTTCATTGATTGGTAAGTGACACCACGTTGCTTGTTTCATAGAAGGAGACCCAGGTATAGACAGTCTGGCTATGGTATGGAAACTACCATAAACATACACGCTACTGAAATAAGAGTTGTTTTGGAAGTAGGAAAGCAATTTAGCAAAAGAATGAAGCCACAATATATTTTATATACAAAGCAGTTACAAACAACATTTGAGTTTTGGTACCACTGATGCTAACAACTTATACCCATTCATTAATTTATATTCTTAGTAAACAAACTATTGCATTTATCAAGAATTTGAATGCATGTTATGTTTGGAGTATCTAAGCTGATTGCTAGTAGGAAAGAATGGCCTAAGATACCAGAAAAACTCAGGGTGGATTCTAATCATTCACTCTGTTTGTTTTTGATACAGGGTCTTGCTCTGTAGCTCTGGCTAATCTTGACCATAAAATATTAGTACTTTATCCTTCAAAATAGTGGGATTACAAGCTTAGAACATCATATTCAACCTAATTCTGTGTGTTGTATATGTAGAGCTATAATATTTAGATAATACCATGTGCCATTTTGTAATCCACATGAGAACTTAAATTGGGAAACTGCGAATCTACTTTTTATTTTATAAGTATTACTCTGAATATTCCATGGAGAATGGATTATATTTGAAAGAGAGGCCCAGGATATATATATATATATATATATATATATATATATATATTCAAGAAAAATGAATCCTAATTCTGGGCAGTAGCACACACCTTTGATCCCAGTCCTTAGGAGAGAGAGACAGGCAGATCTCTGTGAGAGCTAGGCCAGCCTGGTCCACATAGTGACTTTCAGGTGGGCTGGGACTAGGGAGACCCTGTAAAACAACAACAGCAAGAATAAGAATAACAGCAACAAGAAAGTGAGTCCCACAGTTTACTCACAAGACACTAGCAGTTCAGGTTTGTTCACATGCTGAAAGTTTTGAAAATAAATGAAATGACTATGTTCTAGTTTGTCTTCCATTGCTGTGACAAACACTAACCGACACCAACTTGGGAAGGAAAGGGGTTTATTCAGCTTACATCTCCTGGGTCACAGTCAAACTTAGGGAGCCAATGGCAGGAATCAGGGCAGGAACCTGGAGGCAGAAGCTGAAGCACAGGACCATGGAGGAATGCTGTTACTGCTCTGCTCCCCTAGCCATGCCACGCTTATACAGTACACAACAACCTCTCAGGAGTGGCACCCCCATAGTGGGCTGGGCTCTCCACATTGCTCAACAATCAAGACAATACTCCACAGATGGAGTCAATCCAATGGAGTCAATTCCCCAATTGAGGCTCCCTAAACCCAGGTGGGTCAGTTGACACTAAAAGCTATCCAGCAATAGTTGACCCCTTGTCAACTTGACACAAAAAAACACATCACTGTTAAAGCACCACCTTTCCAGTTCTTAGCCCCAAAGTATGAAGTTAACATTAACCACAACCTAAGACAGTACAACCTTAAAAGCCCTACAGTCCTTAGAATGTCCAAATTTAAAAGTTCACAGTCTGTTAAAAGTCTCTTAACTGTGGGCTGCTGTAAAATCCAAAACAAATACTGTCTTATTTCAAAGGGAAAAATCAGGCACACTCAAACAAAACCTAAGTCCAGCAAGTAGCTCAAGGCTGGACAATCGGGACTCACGATCTTCGGGGCTCCAAAGGGTTTTGCCAGCTCCCCCTCTCTCTTTTCCATCCGTGGCACACACAAGCGCTCATCTTGAAGGCCCAGCAGCGACCATTCCACACCTGCTGCGGCTCTTGGGTGGTTGTCCCAATGGTCCTGGCATCTCCAGAAGCTAGGGTCGCCACTGAAACTGAGACACGCACCTTCACCATGGTCTCTCTGACCTCATCCTGGTGCAAAGCCTCAGGCTTCCTCTCCATACCCCCTGCAATCCTGGGGTCTTCAATGGCAAAACGAGGTGCACTTCCACCAAGGGTATTTCCTGACCTCTCACAGTGCCCAGCCTCGGCTGCTCTCTGTGACCCCCTCAAATTTCAACACCAGAACCATATAGGAGACTCTTACATACTACCAAGTCCTGCTTCTGGCTTGAGATGGAGGCTCAGGCCCCTTCTGGAACACAGCTTCTGTGTGCTGACCCTGAAGAAATTCTCCCAGAAGATTTCACCACAGTGATGCTGGTCTCTTGTTATGGCTGATTTTTCAGCCCCAGCTAACTAGCATCAGTTGTCCCAGTACAACAAAGATCTCACTTCAGGTTCTGGTCTCTTGTTACTTATAGCTGATTCTTCAGCCCCACATGACCAGAACCCACAGATTACACAGTCCTGATGATCTCTGTCCCCCTTTGAAACTAGAAACTTCACAAGCCAGGCCTCCATCTTCTACAGCTCTTTCAGCAAAACTGCTCCAAGATCCACAGCCACGATCTTTAGGCATTCAGTGATCTTCCCAGCTCAAAGTTCCAAATGCCTCCACAATGCTTCCCCCAAACTCCAAGGTCAGGTCTGACACAGCAGCACCCCACTCCTGGTACCAATTTCTGTTCTAGTTTGTCTTCCATTGCTGCGACAAAACACTCTGACCAACACCAACTTGGGAAGGAAAGGGTTTATTCAGCTTACATCTCCTGGGTCACAGTTCTCAGGGAGCCCAAGGCAGGAACTCAGGGCAGGAACCTGGAGGCAGAAGCTGAAGTGCAGGCCATGGAGGAATGCTGTTCACTGGCTCACTCCCCTAGCTCATGCCCAGCCTGACCTCTTATACAGTACACAACAACCTGCCCAGGGTGGCACCACCCATAGTGGGCTGGGCCCTCCCACATTGCTCAACAATCAAGACAATACTCCACAGATGTGGAGTCAATCCAATGGAGTCAATTCCCCAATTGAGGCTTTTTCAACCCAGGTTTGTCAAGTTGACACTAAAGCTATCCAGCACAGACTACTTATAAACACTGGAAATAGATTTATCTATAAATATGTGTGTAAAATATTTGAAGGTATTTGTTTGATTTTAATATTACTAGCTCATATGGATAATTGACTTCTGCTTTATCTATAACCTTATCTACCACTTATTTCTGAATACTGGATAACTAGATATCTGTACACATCTTTATAATCATATTATCTCAGGAATTATCTAAGCTGCTGGGTGCCTTATATGCCTTGTCCATACCACTTTATGAAATTTCATCTGAAGGACAAGTCTCTCCTCTGAAACTGTGTTTTACTTTCCCTTCCAAGTAATTAATTTTTCAAAGATATCTTCCCTCAATACTAAACTGCTTCATTCACTTCCATGTTTTTGTAAAATTCCCCTATGTAGGGACCACTTACCAAGCATGTATTAGGACCTACATTCCATCCCTATTATTACAAAGCAATATACATAAATCAACAAACAAATGAAAAAAAACTATATATAGATATATAGATAGAAAGATAGATAGAAGATAGATAGATAGATAGATAGATAGATAGATAGATAGATAGATAAACTCTGGGAACAACAGAGGTGGACATATTTGTGAGTAAGGAGAAACAGACCAATGGGGGTGGCAGGGGGAGGTTGACCAAAATGAATGGCTTATAAAAAGCCATATGGAGGGACTGGAGAGATGACTCAGTGGTTAAGAGCATGAGAACTGGCCACTCTTGCAGAGGACCCAGGTTCGATTTCCAGTACCCACATGGTAGTTAGCAACCATCCTTAACTCCAGTTCCAAAGGATCCAACACCCTCTTCTGACCTCCACAGCCATACTGCCATTGCATGACATGGGTGCACCTACCTACATGCAAGCAATACACTCAAACACATAACATAAAAATACTAAATAAAATATTTTTTAAAAATATGGAAAGCTACTCTCATGTAACCAAGTTAAAGGATGTAACTTATGCTTTATAAGGCTTTTGATGGTAATTATGATGCATGACTGGGGAAAAATGCTCCAAGGAGTCATGTCCTATTAGGCAGAAAAAATCCTCCTTGTGAGTTGTCACATAAT
Source organism: Rhizomys pruinosus (assembly GCA_009823505.1). Lineage (NCBI taxonomy): Eukaryota > Metazoa > Chordata > Mammalia > Rodentia > Spalacidae > Rhizomys > Rhizomys pruinosus. The sequence goes on along the minus strand of VZQC01000691.1, from coordinate 38,891 downwards.
TCATGTGTTGGGGATGTCACAAAGGCCCCCAAACAATACAGGCTCTTGTCATCCCTCATGGTTGTGCACCAGAACTGGAGAATAAGACCCTCTTGCTGAAGACACACGTAATATAGAGAAATAAAGTAGAATCTGAGCTAGAACCTTCCTCCCTGATGGCTAGCTTTTAAAATCCTTAAAGGGGTTGTGGAGGCTGCAGGTGCAGGAAAGGCATCAATGTTTCACTCAGCTGTGAACCTAATGAAAAATGGGACCAACTTGCCAGACAAGATGTGTTCACTTCTGCAATAGTGGCACCACTACTATGGAGACAACCAACTTCTCTCTGATTGAATTTGAGGCCCATTCTATATGAGGCAATTCATGTCTGGTACTGTAAACCTGCTCAAAAATCCATAGCAGGAGGAACCATAGGCCTGGGGGGAATTGAATATTCATAATTAATTAAATTGACATAGTAAAGCATCAAACTGTCATCTAGATATTTATGTTGATACCCATATCCTTAACCAGAGAAGCCACTCTTTCCAATGAATGGTTGACGGGAATACAGAGACTAAGTTATAGCAACAAGTGGTACAAAACTGCTTATTTCCTCTAAGGCTCAGGGAGGATTGCAGAAGAGAGGGAAGAAGGAATCCAAGTACCAGAAGATAGGGAGAAGGTCTGTGAAGTGCCACCTTTTGGGCAAGAAACATTACTGCAATTATGAACTAAAGGTAGATGTGGATGCCTTTACTGGGCCTGCATAAAAATGGACTGGTTAGCAGTCAAGCATGGCTAGAAGAGGGATTCAGGGGCTCTATATCCTTCACTGGTGAACTCTTCTCTACAGATAGCTTCATGGAGCAAGGCAGTCAGTGCTTTTAGTTGTATACCATTGTTGAGCCACCAGATTCTAATGGATAATTCTATCCAATGGTCACATAGATGACCGTAGCTAACCTAAATGAATCACAATACAATACCAAAAGTAAAGAATTTGGGAAAGGGAGAAATAACGATGGGAGGCTGATATGGATAGCAGGGAGAGAGAGGGTATGTGGGGGGAGAGTAATCAGAATACATTATATACATGCATGAAATTGCAAAGTAACAAATTTTCTTAATAAATATGTTCAACAAACATTTTCTAACTATCCTCATTTCTGAATCACTGTCACAACATACTGGATCACATCATAAATCCAGTTATTCTTTTCAAGGAGTAGATCAGCATTTAATTCAAGAAGAGGGAGAACTTCAATTCCAGGATATTTGTGAAGAGACAGGAAGATGAGAGAGAGAGACACACACACAGAGAGAGAGAGAGAGAGAGAGAGAGAGAGAGAGAGAGAGAGATGAGTAGAAGTAAAGGAATGCATTTCTCAAGGAAGTATATAAGAAAATGTTATGTCTTGAATTACATCCATTACAAAAGATAGATTCAAGCAATGAGGTTCAAAAATAGGCAGAGTCAAGATGTGAGAATGTTTAAAGGTAATATTAAGGCACTTAGCTTTTATTTTATTGGTGATGAGGATCCAGGTAAAACCTGACCAGTCCCAGAGGTATGAAATGGGGTAGCTAAAGTAGGACAACATGAGTCATAGAATAGTTTGGATACTATGATTGATTCTTAGATCAAGAGAGGAGAAAACAGGGCACATTAGATCAGACATGGTAGGGTGAAGAATAGGCGACAGTCACACTATGTAAATATCAGACATGGTGAGAGTTGATTAAGGGAGACTTATGAATCTGATCATTCCCTTTAATTGCTGTGGTGTCATTGATAGAGGAATAAAAGTTTGTAACCTCACAGGGGGAATGGATTAGAAAAGATAATGTGTTTAACACAGAGAACTGTCCATTTAAATAATAGGTAAGAAGTTTAAAAAGTCAATCCATCAGTTTGATCCTTCTGGAAATGTCTGGATTGGCATTGTGCAGCCATTTTCTTTGAACTAAAATATAAAATTCTTTCTTGTGCAATGAATAAATAGAGTCATGAAGCTCACAGGATTCCTGAGGCCCTCCCCAGTGACTGCATGTGTAGTAACAATTGTGAAGAGGAGGGTCTTCAGTGCTATAGCTTCTATAAGATTCAGGGAGATTTCAGAAGGCATCACCTATGCTGGGGTGGGTCCTTGGTGTTACAGCTGTCTTTGTGTCACCCATTCTACTACATCTAACCATAATAATCTTATTGTTTCCCCAAGATGAACTTAGATGGAATCATTTCTCCAATCTGTCATTTACCCTTTATATCTGTGTGAAAAGAATAGTTTCCCAGGAAAGGTCAAGCAACAGGCAGGCACAGAAATTGCTATGTATACTAACTGCTGTGTGTGTTAGCTCAGCTACCACTCCCTACAATAAATAGTACAAGTGCTATTGTTATCTTTTTTTTCTTTTTTTTTTTTTTTGGTCTTTTCGAGACAGGGTCTCCCTGTAGCCCAGCTGTCCTGGAACACACATTGTAGGCCAGGCTGGCCTTGAGCTCACAAAGATCCACCTGCCTCTGCCTCTCAAGTGCTAGGATTAAAGGCATGCACCACCACACCCAGCTATTGTTATCTTAATTTTCAAAAACTTACAAAAAGTTATAATGGCACACATTAGAATCAGGACTTGAGGCCCTGATTCTAGAACCATGTTCAGAGCTAGCTCACCTGCTTCCTGTACCCTTGTTCATAACTAGTTCACCATACTGCTTTTCACACCATATTTATAATTAGACTACTGCATTGCTTCTCATACATTTTAGTGAAAGAGTCCATGAGAGGTAATGGAGCCAGAAAGGGTGACTGTGATTCAATAAACACCATAGACAGAGGGCATGTTCCTGGAAAACCATGTCACAACCTAAATACAGTTAAAGCAGAGCATGTCTAAGGGGAAGACAGAGATAGGGTACAGAAATTAATGGGGGATCCTGTAAGGTAAATACATGGTTTCTAAAGGAGTCAACAATGTCGCCAAACCAATATAATCTAATTCAACCCGATATTATCAACTATATGTACAGCACAAAATCTCTTTATGATCTTCATCTGAATTCTCATGAGGCATCTCAGACTCAAACATCCTCTACACATTGCACAATGCTGGGATGGGTCCTTTGTGTTACAGCTGTCCTAAAGTCACCCATTCTAAATAGTAGATGAGTGTTTCCTAGCTTTGTCTACTGACATCTTAGCATGGAATTTTCTTTTTGTTGTATGCGACTGAACTGTCTTGTTTAACAGAAATCATGTCATCTACTTGATACATGCTGCTATCAATCTCTCCAAAGCCATAGTTTGAATATGAGTTTTCTCCTTCTAAACTCATGTTGGAACTTGATATTCATAGGTGTTGTACCCTATAAATTGAATAACCATAGGTGGAAAGTCAATCCAACTACATTGTTTATTAGGTGAGACTTTAATTTTTCTGTTTTTAATTTTTTGTGTCTGAATGTTTTGCCTGCACGTGTTTAAGTGCACCCATGTTGTACAGTTCCCACAAACACCAGAAGAGGGCATTGGATTCCCTGGAACTGGAATTACAGATGGTGGTGGCTGGGTGCTCTGAACTGAAACTGGGTCCATGTTAAGAGCAGCTAGTGCTGGTAAACACTGAGCTATCTCTCAAGCTCCCTTAGGTGGGACCTCTAATAAGTGATTAGATGAGTGGAGCCACCACAGTTGACTTAGTGACTCTATGATGGTTTAAATATAATGGACCCTGCATGACATGGGTGCACCAACCTACATGCAGACAATACACTCATACACATAAAAAATAATAAATTTAAATAAATTTAAACAATATAATGGTCCCTCCACAGGTTCAAATTTTCAAAACTTGGTCCCTGTTAATGGTGCTACTTTTGGAAGCTCTAGAATTTTTAGGACATGAGGGCCTAGCTGGATATAATAGATCAGTCAGTTGTGTCCTTGGAGTATATTATTCTAGAAGACTTCCTGTTTTGTTTCTTGTTTCTAGTCCACCATGATGTGAGAAGTGTCTGCCAAGTGCTTTAGCCACCATAATGTTCTGCCTTATAATGTGCTCCAAAACAATGTCATGTGACCAAGGACTATATTTTTGAAACCATGAGGCAAAATGGTTTTTTTCCTCTTACAAGTTATTTATGCCAAGGATTTTGTCTGGTTGACACAAATAATTCACTTTGTAAGAAAAAGGTGAAAGATCAAGACATATTCAACATGAACTCCCGCCCATGATACGGCATCATGGGCTGTCTTAGGATTTAGATGGAAAGAAGGCCACACAAGATACAAGATTCCTGATCTTGACTGGTACTATGAGTTAAACCAGCTTCTTTCCTTTACAACTTACCTTAATCGTGGTGTTGTTATTTGCACCAAAAATTGACTAATACACGTTTCAGTGTTTCCAAATATCCCTAGTTAAGAACTGTTTGTCCAGACTCATCAAAGTAACTTTTAGTCACCTAAAATCATTGCTATTTAATGTCCTTCTCTGGAATATAATCCCCCCTACATTTCCGAGGCTTTCTGTTTATCAGTCTGTATCCATGTTGACTGTCACCTTGTCTGTAAAACACTTTTATGCCACCATAGTGTATCCACACACCACTTTTATTCCACTAATTGGATAGTTATTTTTGTGGATTCTCTTTCCATTATTAGAGTCTAGCAATTCCTCAAGATCTGACAAACATAAGTTGTTTAATAACATTTGTTTAAATAAAATAAATGAAAAGAAAATTCAAACATAATATCATTTTCTGTTGCAGTTGTACTGTTAAAAACTAACTTTTAAAGCCAAGAAAGTATTGCTGACTGTTTCTTGCACTATTTATTTTTAGTATATTTTTATTGCTGTGTAGTAATTTATCAGTTACTGAGCCAATATTAGTAAGTGACCTCGATTATTTATTTTAACAGCTTTAAATATTATCATTTATTTACTGAGATATTTTAGGTAAATTTTACTATTCTGGATGTTTTATGGTGAAAATATGTGAAGATTCTCATGTAATGTCAGTTCTCTTAGCAATGGAGAATGTTCTTTATTTGCATATCAATTATTATCAAGAGAAAATCATTTCAACTGATTAATCATAACATATTTAATTTAGGACGATAAATTGGGTCATTATCATTTTGTATTTGAAGAAATAAGGCACAACATATTTTCCTAGAAAATAGTTGACAGTCCCGAGACTGACATTACATGTGCCTGTCTCCAAACATGCTCTCATGTTTTGAAGGACTAGACTTCAACTCTGTAAGAGACATTGAAGAGACCTAAACATAGAGCCAGCTTGCAAGAGAACTTTATCATACTGCAGATTCAAAGATGAGTTGACTTCTGGCTTCATAATGATATCAGTGGTTTATGTCTATCACCACTAGAGGATTTCACTGACATTAAATGTCAAAGAATTCTAAAATTTATTCTCTCTCTCTGTCTCTCTCTCTGTCTCTCTCTCTCTGTCTCTCTCTCTGTCTCTCTCTCTGTCTCTCTCTGTGTTTAAACAAAGTCAATATTGCTTATTAAAAAGATACTTAAATTCTTCATATCTACTTTTGAAGGTTTACGTCTGTAAGTTCAAGCCACCAGTAGTTTACTAATGTGGTGCCCTTGATTTGTAAATCTTAAATCAAACAATTCTCAACAAACTGTAAATAAAGTTGAGCCTAGAATATAATTTCCATCTACAGGAATTCACCAGTGACCCTGGTGTGCATCGCATGGAAGGTAGACTGAGGTCAATGCCTTGGCTTAAACTGGCCTATAAAATGAAGTTCTTTCAACTTAGCCAAAGATTTAAAGATCAGACTCTTATCGTTATAAAGATACAAACTTTTGAGAAATCTTTTCCTCTCTCTCTCTCTCTCTCTCTCTCTCTCTCTCTCTCTCTCTCTCATTCTTTTTTTTAATTATTAATTTTATTTATTTCTGTATGTGTATGAATGTACTGTCTGCATGCGAGTTTGTGTACCCGTGTCATGCAATGCTGCGGAGGTCAGAAGAGGGTATCGGATTCCCCTGGAACTGGAGTTCTCCTGGAATTGGAGTTTCAGACGGTTCTCGGCCGCCATGTGGATGCTGGGGATCGAACCCAGGTCCTCTGTAAGAGCAGTCTGCGCTTTTAACCGCTAGGCCATCTCTCCAGCCCTCTCTCTGTCATTCTTACAAGTAAAAGAAATTAGAATATATTCATTTAGGAAACTTTATTAAATGAGCTCACATGAATCATTTTATTAAATCCTTCAAATTCCAAACAGTGGGTGTCATTATCTCCATTTCAGGCAGAAGAAACAAAAACAGGCTCATTCTGAGATTTTAGTGACTAAAAACATGGTAGATCAAGAACTCCATCTGTTCTTTTTCCAGGGCCATTTCCTCTCATTACATTGTACTACATTACATTTTCAAAAACAGAGAATTAGATGTGCTCAGGCCGACATACACACACACACACACACACACACAAAATAACTGTTGTAAGTTCTTTACTTTTTTCTTCAATGAAGCTGTGAAAAAAGGAGCTCATGGAAGAAAGATGCAGAAAAATATGAATAGCTAAGGTTCAGCTCATAGCGAATGTGTGGTAATGGAGAATTTGTATTTGATTTGTTTTCTTAGCTCTCCCTTTCAATAAAGCTTTGTTAAACACAAGGGAGAAATTTTACCATATTTTTTTAAAAAGAAAGACAATAATAATATGAAGGAAAAACTGGAGGGATGGATTGCTGAATGATGCTTGTGAGAGTATTTGAAAGATTGTAAGCATCCAACAAAAGTATTTCAACAGCAAGAGGAGAAAGAAGAGGTTAGAACTGAAAAAGTATTTCAAATAAAATATACAAGAATCAGGACTACTTCTCAGTGGAAGACATTGAAGTGTAATACTAGTTTCTTGGTGCTCAGCATGAATGTTTGACATAATACATGCCTGTGATAGGGGATCTTGAGAGTTAGGACAATTAAAGTGGGCAGATCCCAAGGCTCTTGAGCACATTATGCAAATGGATTCTTTGCATTGCTGCCTATACAGAGCTGGCATCAGAATCTATCAAAAAGGCCTTAAACTCTATTCTAAGAATCCACAACAGATGCCAGGCGTGGTGGCACACACTTTTGATGCCAGCACTTGGGAAGCAGAGGCAGGCAGATCCTCTGTGAGTTCAAGGGCAACCTGGTCTACATAGTGAGTTCCAGGCTAGCTGGGGCTACAAGAGGGAGACCTTGCCTAAAAAAAAAAAAAAAACCCAAAAAAGAATCAATAACAGATAAAACTGAGAGTTGTTTTTGAAAATACTTCTTAGTCACCCAATTGATTGCAATTTGTAGATACAGAGTAAGTTATGTTGAAAATGCATTATTTATTGGCTTTTAAATTTCTTTCCTAGCTGGTTGCTTTAGATATGAGTTCTTCAGAATAATGAGTGTTCTGATGATTAACAGAAGCTGTTCAGAACTAAGGTGAGAAAACCTCTGTTTTCTAGATTGTGACATTATTCCCCAGGGCAGTCTCCTGAATGAATCTTTTTCCTTTGTTGGCTGAGAGTCTTGAAAAACAGTGAAGAACATTCATTTTTCTACTTAATCTTGTTACTTTGCCAGGAATAGCACAGGGGTCCCTTTAGTGAGAGAAACTAAGGGCCCTAAAATTGTTGGAAGTCATTGAAAACAGTAGCAGGTTTATTTGAGCAAAATCGGCAGGGTGGTGTAATATACATTTTTAAAAATGCATTTTCATTAAAATTAAAAATAAGCTTCCAAACAAACTCTGGAAAGGGTTCCAAATACAGCCTTACAAACCCCAAATGAAATCAATAGAAAGAAACCAGCCAAGCAGCAAGTTGAGAAAACACCAATTAGAGTTTTTGACAAACAGAGAAGCTCACTGTGGGGGACAGTTTTTAAATCAGAGAAGAGAAATTTGGGCTTTTTTTTCTCTACCTCAGCACTGTTCCCCCTGGAACTGAAATTTATGGGATTCAGAATGCACCCCAGGAAGAAACCACAAACAAGCAGGTACTCTCGGCATCATATCAGAACAGATGAAAGCAAATATTATTCTGATAGCTTTTCATTTTGCTTGCCAAAGAGCATTGCATTATTATCCATGACTAGGGATTTTAATAGTCAAACTACCACAAATTTGTCAAACACTCAATTTCTGCCTGGTTTCAGAGCCCAGTTATGGAACCCATGCAAGTTACCTCAGGCCTCCACAGCCAAGGGATTTTTGAAGTAAATTATACTCAGTTCACATTCTATTAGCCTGCTGCATCTCATGGACTTGGGTAGGTGAAGACACACTAACATGACAGACAGGGGGTTGGACCTCCCACCCAAAGACCAGCTTGGCTAGAGACTTGTGAAAACATATGGTGCCTGGAAGGATCTACCCTCTTCTGTTTCTGACTGGCCCTCCTCACAACTTCCTTTGCCGACTTCATGACAGAACCACTCTGCCTTGTTTGCACAACTTCTGGAATAAGTTTGTGCTTTCTTCTAAGATGAAGTTATGTGGATTGCTATAAAAAAATATCCCTGTCAGGGCTCTGTATTCAAGGCTTTAATTTCGAGAGAGAGAGAGAGAGAGAGAGAGAGAGAGAGAGAGAGAGAGAGAGAGAACACAAGCATAAAGAATAATGCAGTACTTATGCATACATCACTTTGTTTATTACATTTTTACACTTCTTGAGGCATATGTGTAAGTCCACATACATACATAAATATATGTGAATATGTCTATATTCAGGCCTGTGTCATTTTTATGGAAACGCTAAAGTTATTTTGAGGATTTCATTTTAGATTTTGAATAATTATATTTAGTAAAGAAACATCTTCCATGGTAATTATGTCCCCATTTAATCATGATATTTAAGTCAAAGCTCATAATCCTTAGTGATATGATATTTTTAGATAGTAAAATATTTATATATTTTATAAGGTACTGCAATAAGTATGAGGTTTCCAAACTGTATATAAAATCACATACTTGGGGCTGGAGAGATGACTCAGCAGTTAGAGCACTGACTGCTCTTAGAGTTGACCCAAATTTGATTCCCAGCATGCAAATGGAGGCTGACAACCATCCATAACTCCAGTTCTAGAGAATCTGACTCCCTTTTCTGACCTCCACTGGCACTGCATGACATTGGTGCATTTACATGCATGCAAGCAGTACTACACTCATGCACATAAATAAAAATAATAAATAAACTATTTTATTTTATTTATTTATTTATTTATTTATTTAGTTATTTATTTATTTTGGTATTTTCAAAATAGGGTCTCCCTGTAGCCCCAGCTGTCCTGGAACACACTCTGTAGACCAGGCTGGCCTTGAACTCACAAAGATCTGCCTGCCTCTTCCTCCCAAGTGCCAGGATTAAAGGCGTGCACCACCAAGCCCGGCATAAACTATTTTTAATGAAAATAAGTTTTATTACATCAAGTAATAAATACAAACAGTTTCAGTCATTTTCTTCCAGATATTATGATCAGCTTACAGCAAATGTGGAACCAACATCTACATACAGTCTCAGGATGGAAAATTTGGAGTGCTTGTTAGGTTGGGTAGTCTGCTCTTTCTTCTGTATTTATAGCTTCCATAAATAAACTGTTTTTAAATCCTATTGTTTACATCATCTCCACAGATGCCATAATCAGCCCCAGCCACTATGCTTTTTCCCCTAACAATTTTCCTCCTGTCTGTCCTTGATCTTATGCATCTGTTCTCAATAGGACTGAGAAAGAAAAAAAAAAAAAAAAACACATACATCATTCATATTTTCTGATGATTCTCTAATTCCTTCAGATTAAAATGAAATCTGACTTGTTCCCCACACCTCCAATGACCTTGCTCCCCTCCACTCTGTTCGGCCATCCAGACGCTTTTCTCTCGCCCACCTGGCTGTATCAGCACTGACCCTCCCTTCCTGTTCCAGCCCTATTCAAGGTGCTCTTCCATGGAAATCCTTCCCTGATGGGTGGGCTGCTAAGGCTCATTTTGACCTTCCTACTTATTACTCAACTTGTTCCCTTCCCTCCTCAAACATCGGACTTCCTGTGACTTCCCAGTTACCTTGCTCCACTTTTTTCTAGAGGACAAGTCATCTTGAGAAAATCTAATTTGCTTGTTTCTTGTTTTCATTGTCCATTTTTCTTACCAAAATATAAGTTCCCCAAAGGAAAGTACTTTAATGTTGTTTGCCAATTCTTGTTTAAAATCTGGTAGTTAGTAGGTGACAATTAAATATTCAATGAAAAAATAAAACATTGCTCAATATTCAGAATTTTTCATTTTAGTTTTGATTTCTAATAAATGATGCAAATGGGTAAGTGCATATTCATAAAGCTTAATTTCAAATTTTTATTTGAGGACATAAGGAAAGATTTCCTTTTAATATTTATCATTGGGACATGGTTAAGTAACTTTTAGGAAGTTTAAGAAAGAAGCTTTTGGCTGGGCTGGAGAGATGGCCTGGCGGTTAAGAGCGCCGACCGCTCTTACAGAGAACCCAGGTTCGATCCCCAGCACCCACATGGTGGCCTAGAACCATCTGAAACTCCAATTCCAGGAGAACTCCAGTTCCAGGGGAATCCGACACCATCTGACCTCCGCGGCATTGCACAACACGGGTGCACAAACCTGCATGCAGACAGTACATTCCTACACATACAGAAATAAATAAAAATTTAAAAAATAATAATAACAAAAGAAAGAAGCTTTGGATATTCCCTAATATAATGAACAAGCATTTAATTAACATGTTTTCTTTTGAAGCTTCAAGAGTAGAGTGAATGGGTCTGTTTCAGAAATGACGAGAATTGGTATATGATGCAAGTTGGCATGTGCAACGGTAAACAGTAATAGTAAAAAGCAAGTGGGTGATACAGAAAACTAAGATCCTTGAAGGCGATCAGAGTATATTCAAAGTAGTGTTTTGAAATATTTCCAAAGTTTAGCATGTGAATACAAAAGACTCCTGGGTAGAAAATAAAGTCAGAACATGCGTAAGAACCTGAGATATTATTCTTCTTTTCCATACCATAAAGAAGATCTCCATGACTCTATTCTGAGTCTTCTAGCTCGCATTGGTCAGGTGAAGAAGCTGAAGAGAACAAGAGGGAGACATCACCCCTCCCAATTATGGGGAGATAATGAAATGTCACATTAAGTTTCCAGATTCCAAGCTACAACCTCATGAACAAATCCAGCAAACAAAATAGAACAAAGGGCCAATATTAATTACCTATGAATGTAAATTTTCACTCGTACTCTAGTATTGCAGAGATTTTATGTACTGCACAGAATGGAGCACACCTTGAAACCAACATGATTGAGTCTGTAATCAAATATCAACATGGACCAAATACCACATAGGTGTATGTGGTGTTTCTTTCTTTCTTATTAAGCCAGGTCAACTTTCGTGCTTGAGTTAAGTTTCTATGGAAATTCTTACTCCATGCTGTTATGAAGAGGCAACTCTGTTTCAACAGGCTTTGGATTCTCGTCCAGGCTCCAGACTGTCTCAAAATCTAAACAGAATCTTAAAATCTGTTCCTGCTTCAACCAGAACTTGATGTATTTTCTTTGCCTCCTGCTACCACTCAGTTGGATGGACACCAAGTATAGAAAATTTCAGTCTAAAAGAAACATTTTAAGGGAGTTATGAGCCAGATCCAATTATAAATAGGAATCATCTCTGAGATAATGTTATTGTAATATACCTTTCCACAGAACTTTAATAATAAAAAATTTAAGCTCTGCATACAAATGGACTTTGTTTAAATGTGAGTTTTGCCACTTATTATTTTAACAATGCCTCATCTTTACTATCTGTAAAATGGAGAAATTAATTAACATGATATCCTAGAACTATTGAAATAATCTAATGAGATAATGTCCATGCAGGCCTAAGTGTTGTGTCTGGCTCTTCACTAATGCCCAATAAATCAGTTCTAATTATTTTCATAGTTATTACAGTTTTCAATCATTAATTATGAGGATGTATATTTTGTTTCTAAATAACAAAGTTGCATATAAACTTTTCTTTCCAGTGCAGAATAAATCCAGTAGTTACAATAACCTTTGTAGCATAAGAATCTTCTCTCCCTAAAAGGGAGGGCAGCAGACGAGAATGGTGACAGTTACTTTAGCAAGAATGTTCCAAGTAAAGGGAGAAGATATAAATGTTTGTTAGTGAACTTCAGTTACATGGTAAGAAGGTGTTATTAAAGGAAGCTGATTAAAGTGTTGTGCTTGGTGGTGCACGCCTTTAATCCTAGCACTCGGGAGGCAGAGGCAGGAGGATCTTTGTGAGTTCAAGGCCACCTTGGTTTACAGAGCGAGTTCCAGGACAGCTGGGGCTACAGGGAGGCCCTGTCTCAACAAAAAAAAAAAAGATCAAAAACAAAAAAAAAATTACATTTTTGATCATTTTAAAATGCAAATTATTGAAGACTTTTCATGTCATACTATGGTGTAGTCCAGTGCACTGATGTACAAATAGCAGTTTTATTTACTAATTACAGAATCCATTCATTTAATACATACTCCTTCTTTCCCCTCTCTTTTATTCCCTCATTAATAGATTTAGAATTGACAGCACTTTCACCTCGAGGTATAAAGAATAATTTCCTTCTGAACAAACAGACAAGGATGAAATCCGTTTAAAATATAACCCTCTTCTCACAGCGATTCAAATTTCCATTAAACCTCCTCCCACCTTCTCAAATTAAAGTTTGAAAAGCAGAGCTCAGAAATAAACTGACAGGCACTAGTGCTCCGTTCATTTCCAGCAAGGAAGCACCAATTTGATTCCTACCATAACAACTTTTCCTGTTGCCAGTGCATCAAATTTTTTTTTAACACAGCTTCTCAAGTGATAGAAATCATCCCGTCACTTTGTTTCATAAAATTGACACCCTGGGGAAATGCAAACTACTGTCAGAACTCAGCAAAGCTGCTCCCCCAACCCCTGCTAGGTATTCCAGAAATTCTCCTTTCCTCTTAAGCTAATGTCATCAAGTCCCAATTGCTTGTTGTTCTTTTCTCCTTGTTCTGCTCACGTGCTGCAGTCTCCCTTGGCTTCCCTTAGCGCGGGAGTTGGTGTTTCTCAAAGTGTTACTCTTCCTTAGGATTCTAACGCTGGCTAATTTGAATGCAGCGACAAAGAAAAAAAGGAACTTGTTGAAATTATTTCACACGCAGAGCAATAAACATATGGAATAAATTACTACCGAAGATGAATCAAAGAGTTTTAGAAACACCTGGAATTGTTTCTGGGGGCAGTGGTTCACAGAGCATAGAGGTGAGGGGAATAGATAGTTCCCTGAGCAGCGAGAGGCTCAGGCCTCCAGCCAGGTGGCACCTCCCTCATTTATCAGGAGCAGCAAGTAGACATGCTTCTATTTGAAGGCAAAGGTTCTTAAACATGTTGGGGGAAAGCCAGACAAAGTCACAGGAGCTGCCTTGTTAGCAGAGGTGTCCACTGGCTTAGATAAAATAAAACATATGATGGAAGGTTCTGCATAAACCAAGAGAGGGGAAGAAGAGCCGAATGTGAAGAGCAATTGCTTGAGATTTTTCCCAGGCCTAATATTTTACCCACAGCTCTGATATTTCTTTCCTTTTTCTCTCTCTTTCTTTTTTGTTTTTTGTTCTTTTCAAGACAGGGTCTCCCTCTGGCCCCAGCTGTCTTGGAACTCACTCTGTAGACCAGGCTGGCTTTGAACTCACAAAGATCCGCCTGCCTCTGCAGGATTAAAGGCGTGCGCCACCACGCCCCTGATATTTCTAAGCCACCAGAACTCCATCTCTACTCTCTGGGCCCATTCTGACTCTGGTGGAAGTCTGCGGGGTAGGGGTGGGGTGGGGGCTTCCAAGCTACACCCATCAGTTTGCATGCTTCCTCCAGGAAGTTCCCTTTCTGTGGCACCTATGTTGATAGTAGTGTGAACCTCGAGATCTTCTCAGCACTTCACTAAGAGCCAGGCTCCCAGGAGACCTCCAGTACTTCTCAATTTAATTTTGCCTGACTTTGTATCAGAGAGACTTTGATGTGCTTATAAAAATAATAGCTAACATTACTGAGCTTTAGCATATGCCAGGTGCTGTTCCAACTATGAAGTATTTTTTAAATCATTTAATCCTTACAACAATACTGTGGATGACAGTTTGTGGCACAGGTACTAATATTATCTCTATTTTGCAAGTAAGGAAATGGAGGTGGGAGGATTCCACTAACTTGACTAACGTCAGCCAACTGGTAAACGGCTAACCCGGCATGGATCTCCACTAGCTGACTGCAGAAGGGGCACTCCACTCTGTGATAATTCAACCCTAATGTCCAGCATAGCAAGAAAACAATTATATAAGGTGAGAAAGCATTGATTGGGGGTCACAAAAGCTATTTCTTGGGCTAGTTAGAAATGTCTGTCATAATCATACAGAGGTTACTCTGTTTATAAGAATCTGTTAAAAAACATAGCTGAACCAGGGACTGGAGAGATGGCTCAGAGGTTAAGGGCACTGACTGCTCTTGTAAAGGACCTGGGTTTGATTTCCAGCACCCACAAAGTGGCTAACAACTGTCTAGAACTCCAGTTCTAAGGCATCCAACACCCTCTTCTGACCTCCATGGTCACTGGGCACTGCATGACACAGTGCATGTACATGCATGCAGGCAATCCACTCACATAAAATTAAAAATAACGAAAAGAATTTGATGAGTTGATCAGCTAAATTATTAAGTACAAGCAAAATAATTACTCATGGATATGCCAAAAGTCAAACCTGGAAATCAGTTTCTCTTATGGAGTTCATAGAGAACAATGATGTGTTAGATCATTCTTTTAGTCTTGTAGGTTTATATCTAAACCACAGGACTAAGAATTCTAAAAGTATGAGGAACTCTCCAAAATGATGTGTACTGGTTTTGTGTATCCAAGTGGATTAGGCACAGACATCCATTTGACCTAGAACCTGAGCATCTGCAGAGTGTCAGGGCTTGCTCTAGGCCCCGTAGCCTCAGGAATGGCAAACATGGACTTTCTGCTCTCACAAGGCTTAAACTTTAGGTGAGGAAACACGTGGCTCACAAACAGTGTTAGGTGATGTTAAGGGAAAGAATGAACAAGGCAGATGAGTTGGATCAAGAATAA
Organism: Rhizomys pruinosus; assembly: GCA_009823505.1. NCBI lineage: Eukaryota > Metazoa > Chordata > Mammalia > Rodentia > Spalacidae > Rhizomys > Rhizomys pruinosus. Next base: position 23,741 of record VZQC01000691.1, on the reverse strand, counting down.
CCCAGGGTAAGGGAGCCACCCTCTCAAGAAAAAATGTGAGGAAAGATCTTACTGAAGAAGTGAAAACTAAACAGAGACTGGAATAAAAAAAAATTCAAGCTATAATCTAGTTTCATTTAATTATTAGAACCTCAAAATCCAGAGTAAATGTGATCATTGCTTATGTAAAATCAGGTCAGTAAGATAAAATATTTTCTGATGATTTATCCCTTCTCCACAAGAGACTTTTCAATCTGAAGGAGGGATATAAGCAAATAAAAGAAATGGGATGTTTCTTATATACCAATCTGACAGTGATCTGTAGGGCGGATGATTAATGTGTTCTAATATAAACTCAACAGCCTATTCTAAGAATATGATCAAGAAAATAATTAGACAAAGAATGGGAAATTTCACAGGTTGACCCACTTGGTTTTCAAATAGTAAGAGATTGCTTAGCATTTTCTCACTGAGCAGTAACCCAAATCAGAGTACTTCTACTTTGGGATACGTAATATTTTTATACTATTATCACAGGTCATTACATGCAACTCATAAAATGTTTGGAACTCTGGGCCTTTGCATTTGTCAAATCATCTATGTAAATTGGAAACCAAATTTGACCAGCAGAAGAAAGCTAAAGAGTGTTAATTGATTAATGCACATATTCACAGAAGGTAGTTTAGAATAATTTTCCTTTACAGAAAAGTCACTCCTTTATTTCTTCCTATTTTATACTATGCAAATGAATCAACTATCTATTTTTTAACATGGTTCACTAAAACTAAGGGAATTCTTCCTGTGTTATGATTCTTTAACTGTCATGTATTAGATTGGTTTGAATAAACCAAAGTTTTAGTTCTTAAATTTTACTAATTTCTCCCTGTCTTACAATGTTGTCTTTCCTGTAAAACCACACTGCATGAACACGGCTCTCAACCGTATGTCATTATTTATGTGGAAAGGGAGGCTATTGTACACTTTCAGGTGTTAATACCTTAACCTTTCCTTTTCATATAGGTAGCTTTTATGTTCAATCTAAATTGCAAGTAGAATGCTCTATACTGTAAGAGAATCAAATATACAGTCTTTTATTTTATTTATCACAGTGATTCTGCCCTAGGGATTCTGTCTTCATAAGGATTTGATTCTCAGGAATTAAAATGCTCTGAAGCAATTAATACACATGGAATAAAAAGCAGAGAAAGAAAATGCATCCAAGGCTAACAAACTGGACTAAGCATGTGTTCATTTCTCTTCTAAGATACATAATGAAGCTGTGATGCTTTCCGTGCAAAGTTTGAGTGTATGCTTAATTTAGACTCTGTTTCAGCATCTAAATCACTACCATATATGGGGGGGCAGTACAGCAAATTAAGTGTTGGAATCATATGATGTCACATAGACCCCAGGGAAAGGAAGAGCCTATAGCTTTGTGAGCACTGAGCTTATGTGTATATAGTGCTTTCCTTATTTATAAAGCTGGAGCATATGTTCTATTGCTCTTGTTCTTCGATTTTCAGACAACCATAATTTCCGGTCTTTTGTTTGAAATGAAGGGCTGCCTGGAAAAAATGAGGGTGCTGCCAAGCTCACTAAAAGACACTTTTTGGAGCACACTATATTCTTTATTCCACAGTCCAACCCCACCACCCAACCAAATCTCTGGGCGAGGGGAAGGGGCACCAGATTCTAGAAACATGTAAATTATGAACCAGAAAGCACAATAAAGTAATTCGTGGATGGAATCTTCTCCATTGTCCTCTTCGACAGAAAAACAGTGGCATGTGTAATAATGTGAATCTATACTGCCACAAAGACTTTCTTTTCAGAGTGAAATTATTTGTCAAATGCAAGCTACATTGGATTATTTTCAGAAGAATCAAAGTTAAAATTACATATCAAGAAGACCATAGAAAGCAACCAAAAATCAAACTTTCACATCCCATACGTGTGACACAATTTCAAAATAAACTAAGTTCAGCAAACCTGTTGGCAGCAAAGTATCATTTGTCAAGTGATTAACAGGGACACAATCTGTAATTATGAATTGCTGAAAGCAGGCCACTAATGAGAGAATGACTCACGATTTGGGGGGTGAAGGGGGAGGGAACTCTCAGAAACTGCAATTTGATTTACAAAACTCCAAATAGCTAATGGCAGGTAACTCTTGCCAACTACCCAGCCAACTCTTTCAAGCTCATTAACAGAACTCCATGGTCTCAATGAAGGATAAACCATATGGAGGTGTCACTGAAAACTGGAGATGAGAGACTGTAATTCACTTTCAGTCGTCCTGTGAGTCAGTCAGATGGGCCTTTGTTTATCTGGTGTGACCTGTTCTGGAGTAGGAAGAGAAAATACATTTTTAAAGTTATAGCTTTTTCCTCACTGCCTTCAAAGGAAATGTTCAATGAGTTGTTAAGCCCATTGCTATCTTGCTTCTCCAGTTTCCCATATCTTTGCCACAGTTTAGTTTCAGCAAAGCAACTGTTTACACGAATCGTTGCATACACACAAATCTTACCCCATTGTTTGCTCTGACCTCTGTTCTTAGAGGTTATTCAATGGTTAGCCCAAAATTTCCCTAGTGATTGAAGCCTTTACCTCTCAGGTTGCTTTAACTCTTTATTCACCTAGATCTTGTGATTTCTTGATGAAGCAGAATTCATGGTTGGCACATAGGGAACAACTTTAAAGCATTTCTCTGTTGGGAGCACAGTTGAATGGAGTCTCTCTAACCTGGATATTAAGTAGTGTGTATAACATAATTGAAATTCTCACTTAAATTTCCATAGGCTAAGGAGATCTGTTGAGAACATCAGACTACCACATGAATATTTTGTGAAAAGATATTGAAATTAGTTATTTAATAAGCAAACTTCATTTCCATATCTATAATCCTCTGCCCTAGAGACCATTTTTCATACATCATCTTGCTATGTAACTTGGGAATGTAAAGTTATATTTCTTTGTATCTGCATGCAACATTACTGTTAAAATGTGAATCCCAAACATGTTTTGGAATTATCCTATAAATAGAAAAGGAACATCTATATTGCATGTAAATTATATCTCAGTGTAAATACAGTTGACAGAGATGCAAAATAATGGTGAAGATTTGGTCCTGACTTTTTATATTTTAATGTACCTTTAAAAAATTTATTATTGTTATTAAACTATTTCCATACATCATACAACATTTCTCAATCGAATTTAGAGTCAATTCCCTTTCCATGTCCCCCACCACACCTGAGTTCCTGCACTATGCCATACATTTCTTGCATCTTTTCCCAAGTCTTTCCAGAGTTTTTTTTTTTTTTCAAAGCAGAGGCTAATTGTTTTAAGGAGACTTCATAAGTGAAGTCATTATGTCAGTCTTTTTTCCCGTTCTTTTGTTGTTGTTGTTCTTTCCAACTTCTATTGCATCTTATATATATAAATATATCTATATATATCCTTATATATACCATTCATACTACACATATCACCTGATTGGGAGGATTCTTTTTTTTTTTTTTTTTGCTAATAGATGTCATGTTTTCCTTAAGAAGTGTTTGAGTCTCCTCTTGTGCAAGCCCAAAACTAAAGCATCCATCTTGCCCTTGAGCCTCAACACTGGGGTCCTCCTCCCATGGTCACCAAAAATGACCGTGTCAAGTAAAACACTCGTCACTGTCTTGATCTTTCCTGTAACTGGCTCCATGATACAGGGGATGGTGTCCTCCAACAACTGCGCATTTACTCTAAGAGGCTGAAATCCCAGTAGCTGCTCAGTCCACAAGCTGGATATCGTAGTCCCCATCAGGCATTGAAGGTTTGGAGGATTCTTGGAGAGACATGAATCTTCCTAGAGACCATTTAACCATTTTTGATGAGGGTTTCATTGTGATCTCTCTTATTTTCTTTTCTCTTTATTCATTCCACAGGTATTTATTGGGCACCTTCAATATAACAACATAGAGTCAAGGTATACTAATGAAATAACTGGCCTCAGTCTGATCAGGAAGCATCACCGTGCACCTGAAACTCACTCCTGAAGCTAAGAACATAAGATTGTTTAAATCAACAGCAGCACATTGTAAGCCTTGGACAGCAACAGATGATCTACTTGCCAGTGGGAGGCCTATGAAGCACCTGCTTGGTTTGCGACGGTGATGTACAAGTTTGAATAATAAATTGCGTTCAGGAAGAAAATAAGAGAAAGAAAGAATAAAAGCATTCCTGGCCAACTAACTACAATGACAGTACAACACAACAAAACCTATTGGACATCTTAAAAGCAGTCTATAGGAAAGTAGTAAATGTTTATAGCCCTGGTTGCATTACACTAAAAAAAAAAAAAAACAAAAAAAAACAGAAAGAGCAAAAAACTAGATTCGCTAACACTGCAGATAAAAATACTGAAAGACAAAATAATAACCCTAAACACAACATATAGGAAGAAATAAGAAAAATCAGAGCAAAAATCAGTGAAATAGAAACAAAAAAAATCAATGAATCCAAAAGTTGTTTCTTTGAAAGAATAAACAAGATAGACAGACCTCTAGTCCAGTTAGCCAAAAGAAAGAAAGAAAGAGTAACTCCAAATCAATAGAATTCATGATGAAAGGGGAAACATGACAACAGACAACGAAAAGATCCAGGCAATCATATGGGAATACTACAAAAGCCTATACTCTACTAAGTTTGAAAACCTAAGTGAAATGGATGAATATCTGAAATCCTGGGACTCACGAAACCAAAAATATATTGACAGTTTAAACAGACCCATAATACAAGATGAAATTGAAAATGTAATAAGAGACCTCCCAACTAAAAAATGTCCAGGCCCAGGTGGTTTCACATCAGAATTCTACAAAACATTTAAAGAGATCTTACTACCATTATTACTCAAACTGTTCAGAAGGATACAAGCAGAGGAAAATCTCCCACATTCCTTCTATGAAGCCAGTATCACTCTAATACCAAAACAAGACAAAGATACAACAACCAAAAAAGAGAACTATAGACCCATCATTATTAATGAACTCAAATGCAAAAATTCTCAACAAAATACTTGCAAAGCACATACAGACAAAATCAAAAAGATCATCCATCGTGACCAACTTGGATTCATACCAGAGATGCAGGGATGGTTCAACATATGAAAACCAGTAAATATCATAAAACACATAAATGGACTGAAAGACAAAAACCAAACGATCATCTCAAATGATGTAGAAAAAGCCTTCAACAAAAACCAACACACATTCATGCTTAAAGTCCTAGACAAAATTGGACTGGAGTGATCATTCCTCAGCATAATCAAAGCCATATACAAGAAACCCACAACCAACATCATCCTAAATGGGGAAAAGTTAGAAGGATTCTCCTTAAAGGTAGGAACTCGGCAAGGCTGCCCCCTGTCCCCACTCCTCTTCAATATAGTGCTTGAAACACTTGCTAGGGCAATAAGGCAAGAAAAGGAAATTAAAGGAGTACTAATAGGAAAAGAGGAAGTCAAACTATGCCTCTTTGCAGATGATATGATAGTTTACCTAAGGGATGCTAAAATCTCCACCAGAAAACTCCTAGAAATGATTAAGAGTTTCAGTAAAGTATCAGGATACAAAATTAATCTAGAAAAATCAGTAACCTTTCTTTATACCCAAAACAAGCAACTGAAGAAGGAATACAAGAAGACCATCCCAATCACAATAGCCTCAAAAACAATAAAATACCTGGGAACAAACCTAACCAAACATACCAAAGAGCTCTACAACAAAAATTATAAACCCCTTAAGAAGGAGATTGAAGAAGATATCAGAAGATGGAAAGACCACCCATGTTCATGGGCTGGAAAAATTAATATAGTAAAAATGACCGTTCTACCCAAATTAATATACAGATTCAATGCAATCCCAATTAAAATCCCCAAGACTTTCTTCATATGCTTGGAAAAAAGTCCTTAAATTCATATGGAAAAGCAAAGGACCCTGAATAGTCAAAGCAACTCTGAGAGAAAAGAGCAATACAGGGGGATCTCTATAGCAGACTTCAAACTATACTACAGGGCTATAGTCATAAAAGAACAGCCTGGTACTGGCATAAAAACAGACCTGTTGACCAATGGAAAAGAACTGAAGATCCAAACGAGCACATACAATTTCAGCCACCTCATATATGACAGTGGGGCCAAATGGAGGAAAGACAGCATCTTTCCTCAATGGAGGAAAGACAGCATCTTCAGCAACTGGTATTGGCAAAACTGGATCACCACTTGAAGAAGGATAAAATTAAACCCCTACCTCTCACCCTGTACAAAAATCAACTCCAAATTGATCATAGACCTCAATGTGAAACCCAAAACTCTGAAAGTGATAGAAGAAAAAGTTGGCATCAACCTACAAGACATAGACATATGAAAAGACTTTCTAAATCAGACAGCAGCTGCACAGGAAATAAGGTCTACAATTGAAAAGTGGGAACTTATTAAACTCAAAAGTTTCTGTACAGCAAAAGAAACAACCAGGGAAGTAAAGAGAAACCCCACAGAGTGGGAGGAAACCTTCACTGGCAATACATCTGACATACCATTAACTCCATACTATATAAACTACTCAAAAAACAAAGAAGTAAGAAAACAAATGAGTCACTCAAAAGATGGAGTAAAGAGCTGAACAGAGACTTCACAAGTGAGGAAATAGACATGGCAGAGAAACATCTTAAAAAGAGTTCAACATCGCTAATTAATTAAGGAAATGCAAATTCAAACCACTTTAAGATATCATCTCTGATAGGGTTGGAGATACCAAATGCTGGAGAGGTTGTGGGGAAAGAGGAACACTCTTCCACTTCTCGTGGGAATGCAAACTCATACAACCACTATGGAAAGCAGAGTGGAGAAACCTTAAAAGATTCAAATTGAGCCTACCACGTGACCCAGCCATACCACTTCTGGGTATATACCCATAAGACCCATCTTAGCACAGAGATACATGTACAGCCATGCTTTTATTGCAGCTCTCTTCATAGTAGCGAAGAGCTCAAACCAACCCAAGTGCCCCTCAACCAATGAATGGATAAAGAAAATGTGGTACTTCTACACAATGGAGTTTTATGCAGAGGTAAACAAAGATGATATCATGAAATTTGCAGGTAAATGGGTGGAACTAGAAGATATTATGTTAAGTGAAGTACCAAGTACCTAGTTGTAAGGCAAACTGAGCAACATTAATGTTATATTCTTCATGATCTGAAAACAAATGTGCTTTTTTTTTGCCCTGATTCAAAGCTCCTTCTTACTACAGCAATGGTTTCCCCCACCGCCTCACTTTACATCTTCTAGACCTGCAGGAATTTTATGGGCTCTTACAAAATATTGAAACTAAAGAAAGACTTCCAAATGAGAAGGCTGTTAGTGGTTGGAATAGTTTATTTAAGATTCAGTCTGTGACATTTTTTTAAATTTATTTTTATTGATGCTTTGTGTATTTCATACATCATTTTCCAATTCAGTTCAGGCATATATCCCCTTCCCTTCCTCCCCACCCCACCCCTACCCATCCCAGATCGTGCATTCTGCCGTAAGTTTTCTGCATCTTTCTCTGCTTTTTTGTTTTGTTTTCATTTTTTTTAACAATAAGTGATAATTTGTGAGTACAAGCATCCTTCATGTAAAACCAATTTGCAAGCAGTTGTGCCCAAACCCACACAGTATTATGAATCCCTAGACAGGTTCTAGAACTAACCTACCATTTATTTTCAGACTATGGATTTTTGGTATAGGATGGTGGGCATGTATACATATTTTAGAGTAGCATAAAGTTAAAATGGAAAAAATGCAAATCAAGAAATACGATATGGAAATAACACAGTTTGTTCTCAGAAGATATAATTTTAATATAGGTGCGATGAATCAGACTTGTGTAACTGAACCTTTCTGGGTGCTTAATGACCATATTAATGCCCATACCAGTTTGGTGGAGGGACCTAAGGGAAAACTTTGTTCCTTGCCCTCAGAGGTCAACTAAGTCTCAGGGGACTATGCATGGGAGAATCTCTTGAAATGTCCTGCAAATGTGAATCACCAGTCTTCCTGTGTAGGGAGGTCTTGGAGGTCCACTAATGGGACTTCAGCCAGTGTTCAGTCTATAAAGAAGAAAATCTCCTCACACTTCAGAAAGGGAAGCCTGGTATAACAAGATCTGATTTTGTCCTCGAGTGGATGGAACTGGTAAATGAAAATCTGAAAGGAGCCAGGGGCTCCCCCCCCAAAAAAAACCCAAAACCCAAGTGACCCCTGAAGACCAGATCCTCAACTGACCTTGAGAATACAAAAACTTTGGTTAATCTGTGCTGTGTGGCCTTAAGCATCCAAAAGGAAAGTATAACCAGTAGTAAATAATCAGTAAGGCCTGAGAAATTGTACTTCAGGTATAAAATTAGAGATCTTAGTAAATAGACAGAGAGAGAGAGAGAGAGAGAGAGAGAGAGAGAGAGAGAGAGAGAACTGTTATTTGGCCTGTCTTCAATTCTTAATGGCAAGTGCATCTACTCTGTGGCAGCCACTGCTCTTGCCATTCTTCAAAGACATGAGATGAAGCTTTTTAATCCTCCAATATGAACTGAAGACTCCTGTCTCTCCAAGAATCCTCCGAACCGTCAATGCCTGATGGGGACTACTGAGATATCCAGCTTGTGGACTGAGCAGTTACTGGGATTTCAGCCTCTTCAGAGTATAGACTGCCATTGTTGGACTACCCAGACTGTGTCATGGAGGCCAGTGCAGGGGATCAGGACAGGGCACATTCTTCCTGGACCTCATTTGGGTGACCATGGGAGGGAGGGATCCCAATGTGAAGCACGGGGGCAGGATTGATGTTTGTTTGGGATTGACAGGGAGGAGTTCTCAAACACTTCCTTAAGGAAAACATGACATCTTATGGTAAAGAAAAGAAAATCCTCAAACTCGGGTAATATGTGTATGTACATATATACATATATATATATTTTTTATTGCATATATATATGCAATAAAAAAGAAAGGGATGTAAGAGAAGGTGGAAGACAGAAGTAACATGTAAAGTAAGACCTTAGGGACAAGTAAGACTCTTAGGATGAGTGAAGTGAGAGATTTGAGTTAAATAGAAAAAAAACATGTTCATAAGCGTAGAGGCCAATGTGTAAAACAGTTTTGAAAAATAAAGTACTTTGGAATGAAATAGAGTTCTAGGCAGAGGACACTGAGCAGAAATGGTATTAAGATGGAATTACTTCATATTTAATTCACAACTGTTGATAATAAAGTGTGTGTGTGTGTGTGTGTGTGTGTGTGTGCAGACAGGTGTGCACTGTCATGGTAGGCCCAGCAGACACACTTAGATTTCCCTGTAGGGTGACTGAAAACATGTGAATATTCATCACCCAGGACAATGTGGGGGGTGCAAGATGGTGGCAGAGGCAGAAACAAGTAGTTATCAAGGATAAAGGTGGTTCTATCAAATAGTGTGCTCTGGGGAATACCAGAGAGAGGCAACTTTCACAAAGGATCACAAGATAAGATGTTCATTGGAGGTGATTTATTTGAACAACTATAAAAATATATACCAAGCCTCTTGTTTATCTTGGACTTCCCACAACACAAGTCAGGTTGTGCTTGGCTAGCTTCCTGGTACCATGTAGGCCACTTTGCTGCATGTTTGCCACCACCAGTGATTGGTAAGACACCAGCACCTTTCTGGGTAAGAGCTTGTGCCATTTGATAAAGTGTCATCTTGGCATTAATCAGCCTTTCCTTAGATGGCCTGGGCCCTCAAGCCTTATTTTCCTGCTAGAGGTCTTTTTTTATTCTTTTGCCCAAGTCTTGTCTTAAGAGAAACTGGGCTGCTTTTATAACAGATGCAAATCTGAATGTCAGTTTCTGCATCCTTTCTTTTTGAATTCTATGAGTCTAACCTGGTATTTGTGAGGACCCAGTATGCAGCACTAGTACAGTAAACAAATAGAACAACAACAAGAATCCTTTGGGACACAATGGGACACAGTGTCCTACATAATTCCATAACTGATGTGCAGTAACTTGAATGGGTAAATGCACTGACACTGTTGCATGTGTTTGAGATGGAAGTCTAGTTATGCATTTATTTAATTTTCAATAAACTAATTTAAGAATTAAGCAACTATATCTGTATTAATTATGTAAAAATAACAATGGATAAAAGAAAATTCACAGGCTGACTAAAATGTCTTAACTGGAAGATAACTTAGACTCTTAAATTTAGATATAGATGAGATTAGTTGAGCAATAATTGATAGAAACCCTATTAGTCTAAGGCACATATATGTGTGATTTGAATACCTAGGATTATTACCCTGTTTAAAATAAGGTTAAAATATACTCCTCATAATTCGTTTAGCCATTTAGATGGAACATCCTGACCACTTCCTCCTTCTACCTCCTGTTTCATATCATCTTCCTTCCCCTGAAAATATACCTTTGCCCCTTTCTGGTATCTTGACTACTACAAGTATTCCAATTTATACATATACCTAAAGATTGGAAGCTAGAATTGAGAGAGAGAGAGAGAGAGAGAGAGAGAGAGAGAGAGGAGAGTGACAGCATTTCTACTATGTTCTTAGTGATTTTACTTCAAATTCATCCATTGCAAATTTCAAATTTTCCATTATAGCTGAATAAAATTCAATTTTGTATACATACACAATTGCCATTATCCATTCATCGATTGATTGACAAATGGCCAGCTTCCTTTTCTTGGCTGTTGTGAATAGGGGAATTTTGTACATGGGTGGGAAAATATCTCTATACTAGGATATGGAGTTCTCTGGGTATATAATCATAGCACTGCAGCTGAAAAGAATGATTCTATTTATTTATTTTCTTTTTTATTGAATTTCTATGTGTTTCATACCTAATATTTTAGTCTTAATAGTCATTATATGTGCTTCACCCTTGGCATCCACCTGGAGTTCACACATTCTGTCATTTGTGCCAATTACTCTCCCCATTTACTTGTCGGTACCTTCTTGGATCCTTGTCTATGATGCTAGGGTCTTGTGCGTACAGGTTGCATTGTCCTAGGCCTGAGCCAGTCACAGACCATGTCTGTATGTGTCCAGTAGTGGGACTCTGTACTACTCTCTTCTGCTGCAAAAGAAGCTTCCTTTCTGAGTATTGTCTGGGATATTTGTAAATACAAGGATAGTTCTTTTGTAGTTAACAAAATGTTACCTTAGCCTAGGGATGTGTCAATCCTGTGGCATTCTCTTAAGATCTATGACCTCTCCAGGTATGTGCATCTGGATATGTTAAAATTGCCACGTGTGAGTTTCCGCCCACTGGTTGGGCTTTAGGTACAGTTGGTCAGCCATTGATTTACCCCAGATATAAGTGCCACTATTGCACTGATATCATATACTGTGCTGGTCACTGATGTGGATTTTTGTTCTTGAGGCTGAGGTTGGACCATGGATTGATGACCTCCCCATGGCTTGCGTAGTGTTCTCCACAGCCATGGGTGGTGGCTTTCAGGTCATATCCAGCTCCATTGCTCAAGATCCAGTCTCTGAAGTATGTCCTGTTTTCAGCAAGAGTCTTGTCCTCAGATTCTGGCAGGCAATCAAGGGCTGTGACAATAGCCTGTGTAATTTAGGTAGTCTCTTGGACTACCCTGGCCAATGACTCAAAGGCATGTTTCTCCTGTCTGGTACTGTTTCTTTATATGCAACCTTTATCTTTGCATACAGACTTATGTGGAAGTATTGTATGTGTAATCTGTCAATAGATTGTTAGACTAATATGATTTGCTTAGTTTTTCTTTTTTTTTTTACTATCACAAGGCATTAGTTATCTCTCCTCTCACCCTTTACCAGCCTATTTTCTTTTTGTGTGTTCATGCAGCCTGCTTCTGGAGATAAGGACAGTTCACTGGAGTTGAGTCAGTTCTCTCTTAGCATGTAGTTTATGTATCCAGAACCAAAATCAGATCATCAGGCTTGGTAGAAAACTCTTTTACCTGCCGAGCCCTTTCAAAGGCCTTAGTTCTAGTTTTCTGAGGAACTTCTGCATTGATTTCCAGATTGGCTGCACCAGCTTTCACACCCACCTGCCCTAGGATTTGTTGTCTTTTTTTTTCTTGATATTAGCCACTCTGAATGAAGCAAGATAAAAATCACAAAGTTATATATATATATATATGCATTTCATAAAATACCTCCCCAACCCATGGCTCAGGAACCATTGTGGAAGAGGGGGTGGAAAATTTCAAGAGCCAGGGTTGGTGTATGAATATGAGGAAACAGAAGTTTTCAGCCCTCTGAGAACTTGTTACTATGAACTTGCAGCAATGGTGACAGTGTGCACAAGATCCATGAAGTTCCGACCAAAGTAGTTTCACTTTTACATTTCCCTGATGAATAAGGATGTTGAATATTGAACAATATTTTATAGATTTCATATTTCTTTTTTATCTCATATTTCTTATTTTGATAACTTTTTCAGTTCCATAGCCCATTTTTACACTGTGTTTTCTTACTGTTCAATTTTTTTTTTATTTTAGATGCTAATCCTTGGGAGGAAATTTAAACAGTAATTCTAACACAAAATATTCATGGAGTTTAAATTTTCTAATAAATAGTAAGATGCTAAGTTGAACATTCTGACTCATATCTTTAATCCTATCCCTCAGGAGGCAGAGGCAGGTGAATCTCTATGAAACTGAGGCTAGACTGCACTACATAGTGAATGCGGGGCCAGTTGGGGCTACAGGGAGACTCTGTCTCAAAAAGACCAAATGATGATGATGATGATGATGATGATGATGATGATGATGACGATGATGATGATGATGATGATGATGATGATAATATCCTAATTCAAACAATCATGACTTTTTGTTTTGTTTTGTTTTGGTCTTTTTGCGCCAGAATCTCCCTGTAACCCCAGCTGGCCTGGAACTCACTATGTAGACCAGACACCAGGTTGGCCTTGAACTCACAGAGATCTGCCTGCTTTTGCTTTCCAAATGCTGGGATTAAAAGATATGTGCCACCACACAGGGCTAATCATGACCTTTGAGGTTTCAAATAAAGTATGGATACCAATTACTGAGATTTAATTATAGGATAATTTCTTGTGGAAGGCATTTTCCCCTTTTGCATCCCTTCAGTTTTTCTGGTATCTGCCTTCCCTCCCTCCTAACATAGATATACATATATAAAAAGTTATTAGGTGGGCTGGAGAGATGGCCTAGCGGTTGGGAGCACCGACCGCTCTTGCAGAGAACCCGGGATCGATCCCCAGCACCCACATGGCGGCCGAGAACCGTCTGAAACTCCAATTCCAGGAGAACTCCAGTTCCAGGGGAATCCGACGCCCTCTTCTGACCTCCGCGGCATTGCACGACATGGGTGCACAGATTTGCATGCAGACAGTGCATTCATACACATACAGAAATAAATAAAATTTTAAAAAAATTTAAAAAAAAGTTATTAGGCAAGACCCAAATATGAGAGAAAAGCAGTACTTTTCTTTCTGAGCCTGGGTTATCTCATATAATACAATATTTTATATTTTCTGCCAATTTCATAATTATGTTTTTCTTTGTTAATGAATAAAATTCTATTGTGTACATGACCATGCTGCCATTATATTTTCCTACATTGATGGGCATCTAGACTGACTATACTTCTTTGCTTTTATGAATAGAGCAGCAAGAAGCTATGAAGCTCTTGGCCTCTTATCTCACTGTTTATATTCTGGACATTGCTCTTAGTTCAGGTCAGTTTTGCTTTATTGTGCAGTTTATTCCTTTATATGTGAGACTTCCTGCCAAGCTGAGATGCGGCAATACCCATCTGAAGATTAGATTTGTTGTTTTGTGGTTGTTTACTAAATGCCTCAAGTATTTCTAAACATTTTATGTGCTTTCTAAGTCTTAGAGGTTTCTAAATATTTTGAGGGCCTATTTGATGGAAAAGCACTTCCTAGAAATTTTGAGTAGCTGTCAACTGTTTTGCATAATCTCAACAATGTCTTATGGATGTTTTTATGATCTCTATGCTGAAAATGGAGAAATTAGGGGCATGAAATAGGAAAAATCTAAAACTGCATATCTTCTAAGTAAAACGTGTCAATCTCAAACCAACTCTTGAGTTTTGAAACCTCTTTCTAAACCATACTCTTGGTCACTACATAATGTTTTTTTCATTACTCTGGCAAAAAGCTCAACCCTTCAGACAGGGCTGCATATCTATCAATCCTTAGAATACACTAAGTTACACAGAAACAACATGGCTCTGTGTACGTGGAGCATGAGTTGTCACAGGCTGTGCTTCCCGCCAGCCAAGTGCAGTTGAAGTTAGACTTCATCAGCCTGTTCTCCACCTGAAACTCCAGGGCTATCCTATATCTGTCATTGCAGAGAGGCTGTCCCTTCATCTCATTGCAGACATCATCACATCCATTCCCATTTCAGTTCCCAACTGAAAATATGCTTTTGTGTTCTCTATGTTAATCTTTTTCTGCTTCTTATTATTCACTATTTACAGTGATTCTCTAAGGTGCTTTAAAATAATTTATAATAAATCTCAATATAAAATAATGTTTTGTTTGCAGTAACACTGTTCAGAGTATAATCATTAGCCTCTGGATTCCATCCAAGTTTTCTTTCAGTTTTAATATAAATCATCTAAAAACAACCCAGCTATATTACAAGCTATATTATAAAAACATTGCTTCGTTAAGATTTAATAAGTGTTTGTAGAGTAACAAAGAATTTTTGTTGATATTGTATCACCATATATGCAACAAATATGGCATTTATACATATTCAGTAGTATCGTAACATAGTTTACTGTTAACAAAGCAAAATATTGAAGACATATTTTAATTAAGCTTTGTAAAGCATGGAGCCTAGGAGAATGACAAAAGCTGGATTCAAGCACATGTGTTGGAGGCATTCAGATGCCCCTATACTTCCAGTGATTTACTGATTTGATGTGGGCATCCCATACCTCTCTTTGGAGAACTATAATATGGAGCTTATACTTAGACCTCTGTTAAGTATATAGAGATAGATTAATTATTTTAGTTTAAAATATAAAAGAAAAGAAAATAGTGGTTGACACCCACCTTTAATCCCAGCACTAGAGAGGCAGAGGCTGAACTAATCTCTGAGATCAAGGCAAGCTTGGTCTACATACTGAGTCCCAGGTAATCTGGAGCTACAGAGAAACCCTATCTCACCCTCCCAAATATAAAACCTAACTGTGACATCTTAATAATATTGATTCATGAAAATCCATTTGGAATATAGTCTAAGAGATAGAAGAATTTTTCCCTTAAAAAGTGAGGCATGAGCTTACCAATCATAAATTTAATCAAAAGATTGATTTACTGTAAGTAAAAGATGTCCAGAACACCCTCTTCTATAGATGTTCTTTTTTTAAAATCTTTTGTTCACATATTTAGTTTTGATGAGTTATGATGACCACTAAAATTAAGTCTTATTACAGTTGCAAATACATTGGCAAGATGTATAATGATCCATTAAATATTTTCTGAAGCTCAGTAATGAAGTGATACATGAACTAGGTATTATTTACATTGTTAAACTCTCACAGTTCTTCACATTTGAATAACTAAATAATGATACGGTTTGCCATATGTTTCCATTTAATGAAGCCTTGTATTGATACTTAAATGCTTCATTAAGTCACAAGCTGCCAAAATAAGTAGTTTTTCTCTTGTCATAAATGTGACATGGTTTAACTAAAAAGTCTTGTCATTTTAAAAATTAAGAATGCTTTTATTCTGCACATGTTATAAGCAACATCTCTCTCAATATTTCAGGTTTAGATACAAAACATTTTTAGGAAGCTGACATTGTAGTTTGGGACTTTTTCTGCACAATTTTCTTGTCAGTAGAAGGTTGTATGAGTTGTTAGAACTATCATTTCATCATAAACTAAACAAAGTTTATATGCAATTTTCAAAAGCTTCTTGAAGTGACACCTGTTTCATTAATAATGATAATAATAAGCTTAAAAGTCCTAGTCTGAGCTGTAAACATCAACTAAAAAACTGTAATTTCAGCAAAATCATATTTTTGAGGCATATAGTTACCTTGAAAATGACAAGCTCAAAAAATGATGAGTTCAGGTGTTCTGAAAGAACACATGTGGTTTGGAACACTAATGTCAAACTTTGCCTTACAGATTTTTCAGTGAAATACCCCAGATTGTATTTCTGGCATAAGATTTTCTGTGTGTAGTACATACAGTCTACTTGATGCTTATTTTGATAAAGGAAAGTTTGAGAATATATATATATATATATATATATATATATATATGAATTTTGATGGGAAAAAATCCAAGTTTCAATAAGTGAAGATTTCAAGGTTAGCAAGTCAAGTATATCTACTTAAAAGATAACTTAAATATATAGAAGTTGACAAAAATAGTATATTTTCCAAAGTAAGATTTTCAGAAGGAACATAATAATATCATGTTTCAATACTTGACCTTTGATACATCTGTTTAAGGATAAAACAAATATTTGAATTTTCATAAACACAGAGTAAATAAAAGCAACCAAGGAATCTGAAAATCAATTAGTTTTTTCTCAGGATAATTCATCTAGCTTTGCTTATATCCACTAAGAAATTACTAAGAACCATTGAGCCAGTTGTTTGATTTAACTTATAAGATTGTTTGCCTACTTTTTGGTTGCTCATTCATTCAAAAAACAAGTGATTTATTACCCCTAAGAATATGATGACATAAAACTCAAATTCCAGTAGTATAATTAGCAACACAACATTGTGTACGAGGAGCAAGCATAGATTTGTGGTTGAATGTTCTAACTAAATATGTTGAAATCCAAGCATCAGACCCAATTATAATCCAATAATAACAATTATAAGAAAGAAAACCTCTGATCCAAACAAAACCTATTTGCAGTTTGAATTTACACTCAGTGCACTTATTTTTAGCTCCTGACATAGAAGTCCCCATTATAAGCAAACATTAGCAATCAATAATTTCATACCACTATTCTAAATTCAGTATATTTTCAACTATATTATCAATTTATATAACTTTAAATTTTCAATTTTTATCAATTTTATGTCCTTTTATTTTCTTCTCTACATATTACCCATTGTAAGTTTGCCTAAACACTAAAAATTTAATTTGACTTAGTTATTTTAGCTTTTGCTTTGACAAAATACCCAGACAAAGTCGAGTTAAGAAAGGAATGGTTTACTTTGGCTCTCAGCTCTAGAGTCCATGGGGCAAGGAAACTCAAAGGCGGCAGGAGCTTGAAACAATTGGTCACCTTGCACTTGCAGCTGGGAAGAAGAGCAGCAGATGTTTTGGGAATTCCAGAGCCCAAACTCAGGGAATAGGGCTGCCTTGTTTTAGGATGGGTCTTTCCACACCTGTTAACTATCACTATAATATGTCACTTCCCTGACCAGCTTAATGAAAATAATCCCTCTCAAGTGCATCCAGAGACTTATGTTCTAGATTCTACCAACTAAAAATAAATATTAAACATCATATAATTTATATCCTTTTACTTTCTTCTAACAGGGACCAAAATTACATTTTAAAAGATCAGCATCCTTTTGGACAAACATTGATGTATTACTCAGTGAGAATCAGTCAGGAAGATTCCAGAAGTATTTTTCAAGAATATCCCAATGGTGTAACCAACAAATTATATTGCTGTTGTTGCTACATTTGTAGAAATTTGAAGGTTAATAAATACGAGGCCATACACATTGAATCAGGTTCTTCATTAGGAAAGTGTGAATGCTGTTTTGGACTACAGCTCCAAGCCTTTTTATTTATGGTTACTGGGTGGAAGATGCTTTCTATACTCTGTAATATTTTGAACATTGTTCAGATGATTCTACTTGAGAAGAGCTAGAATAGCATCATGGTTATTCAAAATGATCTCCATAGAGCAAAATCACTTTTTCTATTGCTTCTTTATTTTTTTTTTCATTTTTTTAACAATAAGTAATCATTTATGAATACAAGCATCCTTCATGTAAAACCAATTTGCAAGCAGTTGTGCCCAAACTCACACAACCCAAGGGTCCCAACATCCAGATGGGGGGGCTTGTATGTTCAACCAAGTTGATCAAATAAGTGTCCAGACTATATTGCTGTAGTTTCACCATTCACCCCNGTACGAGTGTACTGTCTGCATGTAGGTTTGTGCACCCGTGTCGTGCAATGCCGTGGAGGTCAGAAGAGGGTGTCGGATTCCCCTGGAACTGGAGTTCTCCTGGAACTGGAGTTACAGATGGTTCTCAGCCGCCATGTGGGTGCTGGGGATCGAACCCGGGTCCTCTGCAAGAGCATTCGGTGCGGTGCTCTTAACCACTAGGCTATCTCTCCAGCCTTCAGCCTGCCTTCTTATACAGTACACAGCAACCTGTCCAGGGTGGCACCACTCTTTGTGGGCTGGGCTCTCCCCCGCCACTGGACAATCAAGACAATACTCCACAGATGTGGCCACAGGCCAATCCAATGGAGCCAATTCCCCAATTGAGGCTCCCTCAACCCAGGTGTGTCAAGTTGACACTAAAGCTATCCAGCACACTTTACAGTACCCAGGAATCATGGAAAATGCTTAATGAGGGCAATGAAGGTTATTTAGGGAGTCACAATTGGGTCAGCCTGGCTCTGCCTTTCAGAATTTGGTTAATAGACTTTTTCAGGTTTGCCACAAAAATTGATATTGCCATCATTTACATCAAACTAACTTACAGATAAAATTATTTCAGTGACAGTTATTTCATACAGGCTCAGGCAGGTTGTGGTTAATTTGATTTCATCACTGGTAAATCTGGAAAATGTGAACAGAAACTAAGTTCTTCAAAATAGTGGAAAAGGAAAGTATGCAACATGCCTATAGCTGGATTTCGAGTAATCATAAACAAGATGTACCTGCTCTGGTCAGGTCACTGTGCAAGATCTGATAAAGGGTAAATATGAGTAAACATATTCTAAATACTCCAGAAAGTTACAAATGACAGTGGAACCTCTCCTACTCATGGTCAGAGTGTGTCTGGTGAAGTTAATTTATCAGGTCAAGGAAAAAGGCCCCTTTGTCTTTCTTCTGTATCATCCTCGGGGACACCGACTTTTCCCCTTAAGTGGACTGCTGGAACACTTTGAGATGGCTTAATATCGAAGACAAGTTTAAAAAGGGAAAAGGGGCAATTTTCCATTTTTCTTGTTGTTTTAAAGTGTGAGATAGGCCTGTACAATGAGGTGATCTCCACAGTTCATCACAAGAGAAATTTGCCTAAGTTTGCAGAAAACCCTAGCAAGAGGTACAACATTATGTGCCTGAGCATGAAGCTGTCTCTGGTGCTTTCTTACCACTACCATTTGTCACCAATGATCACTCTGTGTTCCTTCAGCAGACAGAGAGGGACAGAAGAGGGAGATGAATTCTGAATAAGAAGAAACAAAACCAAACAAGCCCAAAACCCTCTGTAGACTTCCTGTCTCACACAGTTGCTTAGGAAATACAAGGTTTTTTTTTTTTTCCTGAAAGCAATTACTGACAGGTGTTACAAAATAAATCCCGGAATTATCTAATGAGAAGCAATTATATAGCACCATAGTATCCTTTTTTTCATCATTTTTATCATTATAAACTAGTACTAAGTCAACATACACGCAGAAAACAGAAGTGACTCAACTGCTTTCTACCTATAGGAAGCTTAACAGGTAAATTGACCAGCCAGGAAGTTCTATAAGAAAGCAGATATGTCTTTGGCTAGTAAAAAAAAATAACTCATAGGAAACAGAGTAATCTTTAAAAAGACTAATTTTTAAAAATTTTTATTTATTTTTTATGTGTATGAATGTACTGTCTGCATGTAGGTTTGTGCACCTGTGTCGTGCAATGCCGCGGAAGTCAGAAGAGGGTGTCAGATTCCCCTGGAACTGGAGTTAAAGACAATTCTCTTGGGGCTTGAGAGACAGCCTAGCGGTTAAGAGAACTGACTGCTCTTGCAGAGGACTCCAGTTCTATCCCCAGCACCCACGTGGAGGCTAAGAACCATCTGTAACTCCAATTCCAATTCCAGGAGAACTCCAGTTCCAGTGGAATATGACACCCTCTTCTGACCTCTGCGGCATTGCACGACACAGTTGCAGAAACCTACATGCAGACAGTACACTCATACACATACAAAAAAANTAGGGTCATGAGAGGTTTCCTAACTTTGCTGCAAGTCAAAGTTAGATATTGATAGAGATACAGAAATCTGGGCTCCATCCCAGGACTAGCTACATTAAAATACCTTGGAAAATAATCTATATTTTTACACATGACATGGTTTAGAATCTATGGTCCAGATGTTCATGAAGATAAAAATTCAACGACTAGCTACATTAAAATACCTTGGAAAATAATCTATATTTTTACACATGACATGGTTTAGAATCTATGGTCCAGATGATCATGAAGATAAAAATTCAACTTTAAGGTTTTATGTTTTACATGAAAAGCAGCTGGGATTTCAGGAGGTGAGTAAGTAAGTTTTGATGCTACCCCATGACAGAATTGGTTTTTAAGATTCAGTCTTGGTGTTTCTTGTAGAAAGTTTTTGCAGAGTGTTGGAAGGTTTGCACAGCTAGAGTGATTGTGTTTCAGTTGCTCCCCACTGGGACTGGCAGGTAGAGCTGTGTCTGACCTGGTGTGTGAGCTCCCATAGATGGGGATATAAGCAGAGGGAGGATGTTGGAAGCCTTCCTGGGACACTGAGAATATGTACCTAACAGCACCTTCTGGCACCCACCTTCTTTCTTCCTTGTGTAGGCTGATGATGGTTAACAGTGTGAGAAAAATGCAATAACAAAAACAAGGTTCGTAACTCAAGCATTTCTTTTTTAACAATATTTTTGTTAATTCTTTGAGAATTTCATCCAGTGCATTTGATCATCTTTACCCCCTTCCCACCTTTCAAATCTACTTCTCCCTCTCCAACAACCCCCCCCCAACTTTGTGAAAGGCCCATCAAGTTCAATTTGTGTCCCTCAAGTGTTCTTGAGTACAGATTCATCTCTTGGAGCGTTGTCAACCCACCAGGCCCAGTGCAAGGTAAGCAATGGATAGTGACTTGTATGTGTTGGCCACTTAAAAATTTCTCAAGGGATCTTTAAAGTCCTTCTCTTTGAAACCAGCATTATGCTCATTATTAGATAACCAGGGAAAAATTAATGACAGGCTCAGTTTGGACCTCAACACAAAAGCCTATAGCACTGTGACGGAAGCTGTGGAGGTCAGGACTTGTACCTGAGGTCTTAGTTTTGAATTGTTCTGGATTTCCACATCCAGTTTAGTGATCCAGTTGCAGCACAATTTGTTTGTTGTGCTTTGTTCTATGGAACTTTCTTGTCAAGCTAGCCTCAATTCTTCAGTGGCTCTCTGTTGCTGAAAAGATACAGTGTGGTACATGAGCCTGCCTCTGCCTCCCAAGTGCTAGGATTAAAGGCGTGTGCCACCACTCCCAGCTACAATCTTTCAAGCAGTACTCTGTTGGACTACTGTTTAAGTGGAGGCATGCTCTATTACCATGTTCAACATTACCTACAATTATCATTCAGTATATGGCACAAGAGTGTGTGTGTGTGTGTGTGTGTGTGTGAAACCTAAGATTCAGATCAATCTGGATATGTCTAGAAGACCAGAATACTATTTCTAAGAAGCAGTTTTGTCATTGGAAGAATTACAAATGTAATCTGAAGAAAATTGAGCCTGTCAGAAAGGAACGGGGGTGGGGGTTAGTACAGAGCCCATTATTTCAAGCATGATTTAACTTAGTCTTCATGAGTTGACTATTAAGACCTAGAGGAAAAGGATATGAGAATGATTGGAAAATAACAAAAAACTGAAACCTATATGAAACACGAGGAGGCATTTTCTTACAAAGACAACCCCTAGGAAGAGTATAAAAATAATTGTTTCACCTGGGATGACATTGTTGAAATGCAAGTTGGAATATGTTTTAGTCAGGAAACCAGGCAAGCCTCTTGCTTTAGGTGTAGCTAGGGGTGGGGGTTGGAGGTAGATGTATAGTGTACATGTGGTGACCGAACCTGTGCTAAACAGAATTCCCTGAATTATTTGAGGAAAAAAATTCTTTGTTCTGCCAAAAGAGGAAAAATACAGAAGTAGAGAAAGGTGTTTTATTTTTGACTGTGCCCATATGTTTTTCCATTTTCTTACCCTCTGTTTGCTGTGGTTTTCAAAAACACAAATTGCTTTTTTTTTTGGTATTTTCGAGACAGGGTCTCCCTGTAGCCCCAGCTGTTCTAGAATTTGCTCTGTAGACCAGGCTGGCCTTGAACTCACAAAGATCCTCTTGCCTCTGCCTCCCAAGTGCTAGGATTAAAGGTGTGCACCACCACGCCTGGCAAAATATTTCTTTTTTACATCAGGTCTTCCACAGCAGGGCCTTATTGCCTTTCTTCTTGTAGGTATCCCAGTTTACAGGCAAGAAGGCTTTCCCTTCTGGGGGGGCTTGGATCCCCTGGCCAACATCTCCTTGGTAGAATAATCCATTGCTGATATCAGACCTCTCCTGTATTAATATATTTTGCTTAAGTGCACAGCTTAAGGAGACTTTAGTATTATATTTGGTTCTGAATAAAGAATAATCCTTTTCACAGTTTCTATGTCTATCAGTCAATTAAAAAAGGCAGTTTTACTGGTTTTATAAGAGATTACATCTATAACAGTTGGCTCCAATTTACAGTTAGAGAACAACCTCATCATCATCATATTTCTCCTTGTTCTATGAAGGGGAGGTAAGAAAGTTTCTCATATTAAAACTTTGCTGCACCTAGAAGGTACGTTTCGTTAGAACTCATTATAAATAGTTGTTACAAGTAGGATCCACAGAGGGGTTTGATGTCTGTAGCAGTCTGAGGCTTTTCTTCCTTTCAATGTTCATATGGGCCAACCTTTCTGCTGGCACTTCCTGGTACATCCTACATAATGCAAAGCTGTATCATTTCTTTCTCAGCCTTTAAGTTGGTGACATTTTGACCTGTGAGAACATACAAATCTTTTCCTGTAGTTAGTTTTAAGATTTGAATTGCATAGTTTTTGACAAAAAGTTTTCATATATATCTGTATCCCCCCTTTTTATTTAAGGTTTTTGTTTTTTGACCCATGAGCCTCAAAAAAGCAGATGTATTACATATACCTAGAGGCTGGAATCAGGCACAGATTTCATCAAATTCACCCAAGCTGTTTTGGTGACTGTTTGTGGTTAACTTGGGGAGCAAACTTAATTTTTTAAGTTAAATAATCCTACAGGTAAAAGAGACTGCTACAAGATGATACTGTACAACAGAAAAATTATAAAGAACATTTGTATGTGCCAATCCCAAAGTTATTGTTATATGGATTTTAAGTAAAACAAATGTGGACAACAACAATTTCTATTTGCAATTAACTCAGATGCATTACCATTTTTATCAGAACCTTTAAACCAATGTTGTTTAATATGTAAGCATGGGAAAGATGTATTGAGACCGCACTTGCAAGTGTACAGTTGGTCTCTGGAATACCAGAGAGTGTTACCAAAGGCCACTAAACCAATAAAACAAATATAGGTCTCCTTGAGTCAAACAAGACTCCTCCATCAGCCCCAGCTACACCTCATCTGCCTGGAAATACTGTGCAGCACTGGCAGCCATATGTTTGTATATCCCAAATC
>VZQC01000690.1:762377-824830 GCA_009823505.1 Rhizomys pruinosus | reverse complement strand
CTGTAGGCTATCTTCATTTGATTGTGATCTTTGCTGTGCAGGTTTTCAATTTCGTGCAATCCTATTTGTCAGCCTTGGCATTGTTTTGTTTTGGTTTTTTTTTTTTTTTTTTGCAGAGGCTGTCTTTTCTCTAATATATTTTTTAGAAATTTTGTTGAAATTCAGGTGGATATAAAGGCATGGGAAGTAGTGTTTATCTGGAGCCTCTAATCCATTGAATGGTTTTGTGCCATTGCTGCAGTGTTTTGTTACTAGGTCTCTGTAGTAAAACTTGAAATCAGGTATGGTGATTCCACTCATTCATTTTTTAACATTTTTTTAATTTATTATTTTATGTGTATGAGTATACTGTCTGCATGTAAGTAGGTGCACCCATGTTGTGCAATGCTGCAGAAGTCAGAAGAGGTTGTCAGATTCCCCTGGAACTGGAGGTAAAGATGGATGGCTCTTAGCCACCATGTGAGTGCTGGGAATGGAACCTGGGTCCTCTGCAAGAGCAGTTGGTGCTCCTAACCACTGAGCCTTCTCTCCAGCCCCCACCACTCATTCTTATTGCTTAGAATGGCATTGACTATTGAGGATCTTTTGTGCTTCCATATGAATTTTAGGGTGTTTTGGTTGTTGGTTTTTTTTTCTATTTCTGTGAAGAGTTTTTAAATTTTTGATGTAGATTGTATTGAATCTATAGATTGCATTGATAGTATAGCCATTTTCACAGTATTAATTCATGAACATAGAAGTTCTTTCATCTTAAGTGTCTTCAGTTTCTTTGATCAGCATTTAAATGTTTTCATTATAGAGGTCTTTCATAGGTATGTTCTAAGACTTTCTGTTCTTTTTTGCTTTAAGCCTACTACAAAATGGAATTTTCTTAATTCCTTTCATGTGCTGATTTTTGAGTCCTATTGGTTTCTCTCCTTTTTCTTTTGTCTTTTGAGACAGAGTCTCCTCGTAGCTCCAGCTGGCCTGGAACTTGCTATGTAGACCAGGCTGGTCTTGAACTTAAAGAGATCCATCTGACTCTGCCTCCCAAGTGCTGGGATTAAAGGCATGCATCACCTTGTCCAGCTGAGACTGGGTTTCTTTCTGTTGTGGTTTGAATGAGTCTGTCCTCCATAGACTCCAAGTAGTTAGACACTTCGTCCCTTGGCACTGTTTGAGAAGCCTTAGGAAGTGTGGCCATGCTGGGGTAAGCAGGTCACTGGGGTGGGCTTTGAGATTTCTTAAGCCTTGTGGGATTTCCAGTCACCCTAAAGATGTAAGGGAACACTTGGTTTGACACTCTGGCTACCTCCTACCACCAATTCTGATTCTAATTCCCCTAGAACTTGCAACTGTAAGCTCAGATAAACTCTTCCTTCTCTAAGTTCTCCCGGTCATGGTGTTTTATCCCAGCAACAGAAAAGTAACTAATATACTTTCAGCTAGACCAACTGGCCTGCTCCTGGGACACACCTAGCTTTTGATTTGCCCAGCTTTTGTGTGGCTGGGTGGTGACAATCTGAATTCAGATCCTCATTCTTGCACAGCAAGCACTTTACTTTACCCACTAAGCCATATCCCCAGCCCAAGATAGAGTCACATCATTTTAAAAAGAAAAGGATACTCTGACTGCCTCCTTTCCTGTTTGTATCACTTTTATTTTCTTCTCTTACTGCTGTAAGACTTTCAAAAGTATATTAACAAGAATGAAGAATGTGGATACCCTTTTTTACATTTTAGAGGGAACATTCTCAGTTTTCTCCCATTTAGTGTCGTGTTGACTATTGGTTTGTCACATGTAGCCTTTATCGAGCTATGTTCCTTCTCTTCCTCTGTTCTTTGGGGTTT
Organism: Rhizomys pruinosus; assembly: GCA_009823505.1. Classification (NCBI taxonomy): domain Eukaryota; kingdom Metazoa; phylum Chordata; class Mammalia; order Rodentia; family Spalacidae; genus Rhizomys; species Rhizomys pruinosus. The sequence continues at coordinate 823,000 of VZQC01000690.1, read as the reverse complement.
TATCATTAAGGGGTTTAAAATATTATTTAATATTTTTATTTTATGTGAATGAATGTATTGCCTGCATATATATAAGTGCACCCATGTCATGCATTGCTCATGGAGGTCAGAAAAGGATGTCAGATCTCCTGGAACTGAAGTTAGGATAGCTGTTAGCTTGCCATGTAGGTTCTGGCAATCGAACCAGGGTCCTCTGTAGGAGCACCTGGTACTGTTAACCACTGAGCCATCTCTCCAGTTCCAATAAAGTGACTTTTTTTGAGGTTTATTTTTGATTATGTTTATATATGTGTGTGGGTGTGTGCAGTGTGAGTTCAGGTGCAAGTGTAATTCAGGAGAGGGCATTGGAAACCCTGAAGCTGGAGTTGCAGGTGGTTGTAAGCCACCTGATGTAGGTGCTGGAATCCAAACTTGGGTCCTCTGCAAGAGAAGTATACTTGGAATTACTGAGCTATCTCTTCAGCCCCTCATGAAGGGATATTGACTTTTTTCTTTTTTTTAAAATTTTTTATTTATTTCTGTATGTGTATGAATGTACTGTCTTCGTGTAGGTTTGTGCATCCGTGTTGTGCATTTGATAATGATCTTTTTTAGGTCTTTTGACACAGGGTCTCCCTGTAGCCCCACTTGGCCTGGAACTCGGTAAATATACCAGGCTTGTCTTGAACTCAAAGAGATCTGCCTGCCTCTGCCTACTGAGTGGTAAGATTAAAGACATGTGCTACCAAGCCTGGAAATAATGATCTTTTTGATGTGTTCTTGGATTTAATTTGAAAGTATTTTATTGAATTTTTGTGTCTGTGTTCACCATGGAGATTAACCTATAATTTTCCTTTTTGTCTTTATACTGGCTTTATTCTTGGCTGTTTCATGAGCTAGCTTGATGAATAATGGTTTTTAGTTCTTATTTGAAGGTCTGGTAGAATTCAGTACTGAATCCATCTGGTCCTGGCCTCTTTTTTTTTATAATTGGAGTTTTTGTTTTTTATTTTTTTTTTTTTTTTTTTGTATTGTATGAATGTACTGTCTGCATGGAGTGTTTTGCACCCGTGTTGTGCAATGCCACGGAGGTCAGAAGAAGGTCTTGGATCCTCCTGGAACTGGAGTTCTCTCCTGGAATTGGAGTTACAGACGTTCCTTAGCCGCCATGTGGGTGCTGAGGATCGAACCCGGGTCTCTGCAGAGCAAGCAGTGCTCTTAACATTAGGCCATCCTCTGGTCCTGCGCTCTTTTAATTGAAATATTTTAATTGCTGTTTCAGTCTCATTGCCTGTTGTGCATCTTTTTCTGTGGTTTTATTTTGGTAGGCCATATGTGTCTCGAAATCCATCCCATTTCTTTTCATTTCTCAATGTATTGGAATGTAGGTTTTTAAAGTATATCTTTTTTTTTTCAGTGTTTCATTTCTTTATTCTCAAAACATTTTGGTATTAAATAAATCCCAAGAGGTATTATAGGTTGGTCTTTGTCTCTAGTGCTTTAGGTGATCCAGACGAGCCCACAGGAACATGATTATCCTCTCACAAATCCAGTAGGAAGTACATGTGAAGGTGTGCGTGAAGTCACGGGGCATATCCCAGATGTGATGGGGCACAGATAAAGTATATCTTTTTTTTTTTTTAATTTTTTTTTAATTTTTATTTATTATGTAATGTGTACGAATGTACTGTCTGCATGCAAGGTTTGTGCACCCGTGTCGTGCAATGCCTCGAGGTCAGAAGTGGGTGTTCGGATTTCCCTTGGAGATGGAGTTCTCCCTGGAATTGGACTTTCAGACAGGTCACAGGCCGACCATGTGGGTGCTGGATCTGAACCCGGGTCTCTGCAAGAGCCAGTCCAGCACCTTACATGCTAGAGCCACTCATCCAACCCCCACATAAAGTAATCTCTTTATAATCTAACATAAAAATAAAAAAAGAAATCAGTATATACTTAAATGATTCGAATTTTGTGGTAATATTTCGCTTTTTCAAAGCTTTTGTTTTTTTTTTATTTTTTTTTTGGTCTTTTCGAGACAGGGTCTCCCTGTAGCCCCAGCTGTCCTGGAACTCACTCTGTAGACCAGGCTGGCTTTGAACTCACAAAGATCCGCCTGCCTCTGCCTCCCAAGTGGTAGGATAAAAGGCATGCGCCACCACGCCCGGTACTTTTTATTAGCTGAATGTTCTTTTTCTTTTGCTTGGTTTGGCTAAGGGCAAGTGTTTTGGGTGCATGCATGCATGTGTGCTGGGTGCGTGCGTGCATGTGTGCGTGCGTTTGTGTGTATGGTGTGGGAGGCCGAGAGAGCAACTGCAGGAGCCAGTTGTCTTCTACCATGTGGGTCACAGGGATCAAACTTAGATCATCAGGCTCCCTGGCTCTGAATGTTTTAATGTAGACACTTAATAGTTCTACATTTCCCTTAGGAGTACTTTCATTATTTTCCTAGGTTTTAGTGTGCCTATTTTCATTTTAGTCCAGGTATTAAAAGCATTTCTTCCTCATGCAGTAGTGTGTTGTTCAATCTCCATGGTTCATATATTTTATTATTTTCCTCTTGCTCTTGATTTCTAGTTTTATTCAATTGTAATCAGATAGATTACAAGAAATTAATTTCCTGTATTTGTTACAACTTGCATTCTGTCCATGATCTAGTTTAGAAAAAGTTCCATGGGCTTCAGAGAAGAATGTATTTTTCCACATTTGGATGGAATCTTCTGTAGATGGTCCATTTTCACTATAATGTTATTTAACTCTGATGTTTCTGTTTTAATTTTGTCTGGATAACCAGTCTTGGTGAGAGTTGGGGCATTAAAGTCACTATTATTGTGTTTTTATATCTAGTAGTAGTAGTTTTATGAGATCGGGTACACTGATGTTTGATGTGCATATGCTTAGAATTGTTACAACCTCTTTTTTTTTAACTTCATCTTTTTTTATTTTGTGTGTGTATGTGTGTGTGTGTGTGTGTGTGTGTGTGTGAGTATGAGTGTAGTCTGCATGTGTGTAAGTGCGCCTATGTTGTCCAATGCCCATGGAGTTAGAGATGGTTGCTAGCCACCATGTGGGTGCCTGGAATCAAACCTGGGTCCTCTGCAAGAGCAAACCATGCTCTTAACCACTGAGCCATCTCTCCAGCCCTGTTACAACCTCTTGATGGGCTGTCCCCTTATTCAATATGATATGACCTTCCTTAACTCTTCTTATTTTGAAGTCTGTTTTGTCAGTGTGTTAGTTATTTTTCCCATTGATATAACAAAATACTTGAGAAAAACAATTTAGAGAAAGCAAGTGTTTATTTTCTCCCATAGTTTTAGAGTGTAGTCCATCATGGCAGGAAAGGTTTGGTAGCATGGAAGCAGAGAGTAGTGAATGTTGGAGCTCAGTTTGCTGATACCATTCCATGGAGTGGTCCACCCATATTTAGGGAGAGTCTTCCATCTCTGTTACCCCAATTCATACACTCCCTCCTCTGAGGTTTCTCTCTTAGGTAATTGTAGATCCTGTCAAGTTGACAAGTAGTAAACATCAGTCAGATAGTAAAAGTGACATCTAGGGCTGGAGAGATGGCCTAGCGGTTAAGAGCCCTGACTGCTCTTGCAGAGGACCGGGTTCAATCCCTAGCACCCACATGGTGGCTGAGAACAACCGTCAGTAACTCTAATTCCAGGAGAACTCCAGTTCCAGGGGAATCTGACACCCTCTTCTGACCTCTGCAGCATTGCACGACATGGGTGCACAAACCTACATGCGGACAGTACATTCATACACATAAATAAATAAATTTTTTAAAAAGTGACATCTAGCCGGGCGTGCTGGTGCACGCCTTTAATCCTAGCACTTGGGAGGCAGAAGCAGGCAGATGTCTGTGAGTTCAAGGCCAGCCTGGTCCACAGAGTGAGTTCCAGGATAGTCAGAGCTACAGGGAGACCCTGTCTCAAAAAGACCAAAAAATATGTTTAAAAAAAAAAAAAGTGACATCTGTTTTCTTCCTAGTCCATTGGCTCCTAATGCATTTTCCCATCCTTTTACCATAAGGCTGCCTCTGTCTTTGATGTTGAGGTCTGTTTCTTGGGGACAAGAAACAGATGGATCCTTTATTTTTGTTTGTTTTGTTTATTGTTTTGGTTTTGGTCTCCCTGTAGCCCCAGTTAGGCTTCAAACTCACAGAGATCCTCTTGCCTTTGGGATTAAATGGAGATGCCACTACATCTGGCTAGATCCTGTTTTTTTTTGTTTTGGTGGGGGTGTTTTAATTGATTTACTTTTTTTTTTTTTTTGGTCTTTTCGAGACAGGGTCTCCCTGTAAGCCCCAGCTGTTCTGGAACTCACTCTGTAGACCAGGCTGGCCTTGAACTCACAAAGATCCGCCTGCCTCTGCCTCCCAAGTGCTAGGATTAAAGGCGTGCGCCACCACGCCCGGCCCACGTTTCTTATGTTTTGGGACTTGTTCATCTTAGGCATTTCATTGGTTAGTCTTTTCCTTCTTCCTTTCCTTTTTCTTTTTCCTTTCTTTTCCTTTCCTTTTTTTCTTTTTCCTTCCCCTTCCCCTTCTTCCCCTTCCCTTCCCCTTCCTGTTCCCTTCCCTTTTCCTTTTCCTCTCCTCCCCTCCCCTCCCCTTCCCTCCCCCTCCTCTCTTCCCCCCACCCCCTCCCCTCTTTTCCTCTCCTCTTCTCTTTTCTCTTTTCTTCTCTTTTCTTTTTTTAATTTTTTAAATTTTTGTATGTGTATGAATGTACTGTCTGCATGCAGGTCTGTGCACCCATGTCGTGCAATGCCGTGGAGGTCAGAAGAGGGTCTTGGATTCCCCTGGAACTGAAGTTCTCCTGGAATTGGAGTTACAGACGGTTCTCAGCCGCCATGTGGGTGCTGGGGATTGAACCTGGCTCCTCTGCAAGAGCAGTTGGTGCTCTTAACTGCTAGGCTATCTCTCCAGCCGTTTTTTTTTTCTTTTTTTTTTTTTAATTTATTTTTGTATGTGTATGAATGCACTGTCTGCATGTAGGTTTGTGCACCCGTGTTGTGCAATGCCGCGGAGGTCAGAAGAGGGTCTCAGATTCCCCTGGAACTGGAATTCTCCAGGAATTGGAGTTACGAGTTATGGACGGTTCTAAGCCACCATGTGGGTGCTGGGGATCGAACCCTGGTCCTCTGCAAGAGTAGTCGGTGCTCTTAACCACTAGGCTATCTCTCCAGCCCCCGTTTTCTTTTCTTAAAAACAGCTATATTCCTTCCTTCCGGTATTGGCAGTGTTCAGGCAGGACTAGGGGGTAAGGTTGAGGTGGCCCAGTGGACTGGAAATTTAGTTTAGTAGTGAGATCCTCAATCCATATGCTTAGGGCACTGGAGGTGATCCCTATCGCCAGTCCTAGAGTAGAATTATTAACTGCAGAAATAACCACAACTACCAGATAGTCCCACTATCCAAACTATCCAAATTATCACAATAGACATTTACGACAGTTAACCTCTTTCACTTCAATAACTAGTGGAACATAAGGGAACAAGGGCATTATGGTTAGATTGTAATATTAGCTGCTAAAATTGGGAATGGAAGGGAGGGTAAGCTAAGCATTATAGGAGTTTAGTATTGAGCAACAAGAAAACGATAGAAAGAAAAATAGAGAAATATAGTGAAAAAGAAGAGAACTGTGATAGGGTTCACAAAGTATAGTGATTACTAAAACTAGAGAAATTACAGTTAAGTTTAAAGGTAGGAATAAGGAAGGGGTGGGAGGGAAAATATATAGTCTGTATTAATAGGAAAATAAAAAATATATAGCAGAATGTCTCAGAAACATACTGAACAAAATCCAATCGAGCAACATAAAAACTAAAGCAAGACAATTTATAGATATTTATGCAGGAATGAAGGTGTAAAAACAATAGACCAAATGAAATAAAACTAAAATAGATTTTAGAATATATAGTCAACCAGGTATGGTGGCATGTCTGTAATCCTCACACTCAGGAGGTTGAGGTAAGGGGGATCAAGAGTTCAAGGCAGTGCTGGAGACTAGCCTGGGCTACATGAGAACCTGCCTTTGTGGGGGGTTGGGGGGGAAAACAACATCAGTCAGCATTTTTTCTTGGCAGAAAGGGTTTTGAATTCCTCTTCCCCCTATGTTTATGCAGCAAACTATGCTGGTGGGGTGGTGCAGTTTGTGGCTCCAGTTTGAACTTGTAAAGCCAGGTTTGTGGGTATGAAATGTACCAAGGGAGTTCAAACAAATGACCTTTTGAGTTGGATTTCTGCTTAATCAACAGTGAGTGTCTGTCTGCCCTTCCTTGGGTTTTTCCCAGGCCCCAGCATGAAATGTGCGTGGGGTTTTTTTTTTTTTTCCTTACAAATTTCCACCTGCTTTCTTCCACATGTGCTGGACGTTAGTCCAAGGCACTGATGTGCCCCTGCCTGTGCTATTTGTTTACCAGAGCTCTGGCTGCTTCTGTCAGCATTTGCTTCTACTCTACCCACTTTCAGATGAGACCAGTTCTCTGTGATGACCAGGTGATTCCCATACAGCTCTGCTGAGTTCAGCACCGTCCTTATTTCCTGCAGTGGTGCTTGCCTAGGCAGTGGCTTAGAGAAGCCCAGCCTCTGGCTCACGTACCACATTTCAGGCTCCTGCTTACTGGGCTTGTGGCTGCCCCAGCCTGCATTTTTGCAGAGCTCTCACCTGGCTTATCCCATTGTTGTTACCTATTGCCTCTGTAGAAGTAGACTTAAAATTTATTATCCTGACTCTTGTTCTTAGGTGGCTTACACTGAAGGGGCTTCTAATCTGCCATCTTACCCAGAAGTATGGCTGCTGCTTGTAATGTTAGCAATAATTGTCCTCATCCCTAGAGACAACTAGATGTCTTTTTTTTTGTTTTTTTTTTAATTTTATTTATTTTTGTATGTGTATGACTGTATGTAGGTTTGTGCACCTGTGTCATGCAATGCCATGGAGGTCAGAAGAGGGCATCAGATTCCCCTGGAACTGGAGTTAAAGACGGTTCTCAGCTGCCATGTGGGTGCTGGGGATCGAACCCGAGTCCTCTTCAAGAGCGCTCTTAACCACTAGGCTATCTCTCCAGCCCCTAGATGTCTTTTTCTAGCATCTCCTAAGGCTAATAAATAGTAGGAACCCTCAGCACTCTCCTCTACTACCTTCCCTGAAAAATGTTTTCATTCATCTGTCTCCATACTTTATAAAAGTTCATAGTTAGACACTGGGCGTGGTGGCACACACCTTTAATCCCAGCACTCTGGAGGCAGAGGCAGAGGCAGGCAGATCTCTGTAAATTCAAGGCCAGCCTGGTCTACATAGCAAGCTCCAGGGTAGCTGAGGCTACAGGGAGAACCTGTCTCAAAAAAAAAAAAAGGTTCATAGTTGGGTTTTAATCCCAAGTGCTGGGATTAAAAGTGTGTGCTACCACACCCAGCCAGCATGCATATTTTTATAATTAAAATTGTATCTAACATAAAGTGTTACTTGTTTGGGTTATTTCTGTTTATGAAATTTCTGATAGGCTGTACAATAAATTCTGTACAGATATTATGTATATGATATTGGGTATTTATGTGTTGCTGTGACAAAATACTTCACAAAAGTAACTGAGGAAGGATTTATTTTGCTCCCAGTTCAAAGGGTGCAGTGTCGTTGTGAGGACTCAGAAAAGCAGAGAGTGATGGACGCTGTGCTCAGCTCACTTTGCGGTTTCCTTTTTATTAGTTCAGGAGTCTTCCCCACGGGATGGTGCCGGCCACACTGATGAGGGTATTCCCACTTCAATTAACTTAATCAAGAAACTCCCTCACAGCAAACCCAGAGACTCATTTCCATGGTGATTCCAAATCCTATTAAGTTGACCAAGCTTAGTCATCACAGTATATTTAAAGTATTGTCATCTTGGGCCGGGCATGGTGATACAAGCCCAGTACTCAGAGAGGCAGAGGCAGGTGGATATCTTGAGTTCAGGGCCAACTTGGTCAACATACTGAGTTCCAGGCCAGCTGGGACTACAGGTCTCAAAAAGACCCCCCCCCCAAAAAAAAAAAACAAACCACACACACGCACCATAATAAAATATTGTCCTAGCACTTGGGAGGCAGAGGCAGGTGGATCTTTGTGAGTTCAAGGCCAGCCTGGTCTACAAAGTGAGTTCCAGGACAGCTGGGGCTTCAGGGAGACCCTGTCTCAAAAAGACCAAAAAAAAAAAAAAAAGTCATCTTAATGTATAACAAATATGCATACCTTTTTAAAAAAAATTTTTGTGTGTGAGTGTATTCCCTGCATGTGTGTAAATGCATCCGTGTCATTCATTGCCGGGAAAGGTCAGAAGACAGTGTTGAATTCCCCTGGAACTGGCATTATAGACAGTTGTTAGCTGCCATGTGGGTGCTGGGAATCGAACCTGGGCCCTCTGCAAGAGCAGTCTGGTGTTCTTTACTGCTGAATCATAGCTCCAGCCCACATGCCCAGGGTTTTTAAAACAGTATTTTCATTTCATTAAATACTTTGTTACAGATCCTTAGTAAAAAATGTACTAATTCTGTTTTGTTATCTCTGCTTGTAGGTTTAACAATGACCCATCTATTGACGTTCTTTTACTTACAACTCATGTTGGTGGCCTAGGACTTAACTTGACAGGAGCAGACACAGTGGTATTTGTGGAGCATGACTGGAATCCCATGCGAGATCTGCAAGCAATGGACCGGGCCCATCGAATTGGGCAGGTAAAAGTCACTTCCTCTAAAGCTAGGAAGACTTAATTCAGATTCTTGCTCTGATGTGTGTGGCCTTGTGCTGTGACCTTGGACAAGCCATTCAACTTGTATTAAATGACATGCTGTTCTGTAGTTCCTACAGACATTTTGAGCTTCTAGGGCCAGACAAATGTTCATATGTACTTAGGGTAACAAAAAGTACTGACTTGGTAAACCTCACAGCTTATTAGTTTGTGTTTGACTATTTTTCTCCTTCAGAAACGTGTGGTGAATGTGTACCGATTGATAACCAGAGGAACACTGGAAGAGAAAATAATGGGTTTACAGAAATTCAAGATGAACATAGCAAATACTGTTATTAGCCAAGAGAACTCTAGTCTGCAGAGCATGGGAACTGATCAACTTCTTGATCTGTTTACTCTGGATAAGGTAAAGAATCCATTTTATCTTTAATCAGTTCATAGCCTTTCTGGGATTAGTAAGTGAAAATATAAAGGAAATAGTAAAGACGTTTACTTCCTATTTGTTAAAAATGATTTTATTTCTAATTATGTATATATGTGCGTGGGTTTGTGCACATGGCTGGAATGCTTGTGGAGACTAAAGAAAGCAATTGGATCCCTTGGAGCTAGAGGCAATTGTGAGCTGCTTGATGGTGGATCTTCTGTAAAAGCAGTACAGTTCTTAACAACTGAGCCATCTCTCCAGCTCCAAATGCCTCACATTTTTAAAAATGGCATTTATTTATTATTTATTTGTTTATTTGTGTGAATACATGAAAATAGCACATATGTGGAGGTTGAAGAACAACTTCTTAGAATTGGTGCCTTCTCCTACCATCTAAGTCCTAGGGATTAACTCAACCTGCTAGGCTTAGTAGCGAATGCCTTTACCCACTGAGCATCTCTCCAGCCCTGCACTCATGTTACTGTCCACTCAATAACCTTCTTGCCCAGTTAAGACTCTTCCATACAAGGTGTTGGAAATTTCAGCTTTTTGATTGTCTTGAATATCTTGCTTCAAGGTTTCTTTCCTTAGTCTTCCTCCTCAAGGAATTTTATTATCTCTGCAATCTTATCTATTGGGTGGGAATCTCTGCCAACTATTAATTGGTGATCTTTAGGCAAATTAACTTCTTTGAGCACCTATGTTATTACATTGTGCGAAGATAGAATGAAATTATATATAGACACTTAAGGTACAAAGAGCAGAATGTCAATAGATAATAAGCATTGTTATTGTGGGTGAACTAGTAATATATTAGATAACAATCCATCAAAAGGTTGCATCATGGTCTGGAGAGGTGAGATGGCCTAGCAGTTAGGAACACTTCCTGCTTTTGCATAGGATCTTGGGTTTAGTTCCCAGCACTCACGTGGTGGCTTACAACTGGCCGTAACCAGTTCTAGGGTGCTCTCTTCTGGCCTCTGCAGGCATGCAGTGCACATCCATACATGTAAGCAAAACATTCATACATATAAATAAATTTTCTTTCCTCCCTGTCTCTCACTTATCCTGTCCCTTTTGTCTCCTATTTTATTTTATTTTATATTTTATTTTATTATAGTTTATTGAGATAGCATCTCATATCTCAGGCTGCCCTTGAACTTACTCTGTGGTGAAGGATGACCATGAACTTCCGATCCTCCTGCCTCTACCTCTCGAGTGCTGGGATTACAGATGTGTACCACTGTAACCAGTCTTATGCAATGCCAGGACCCAACACAGGCCTTCGAGCTGCTTCCCTAACCCCTATGTTTCATTTTTTTGCACTTCTGGGGATTGAGCCTAGGCCTTGGGCATGCTAGGCAGCACTCAGCTCATTGAGCTATACTCTTTTCTATTTTCTAAGAGAAAAAGAATTTCTGAAGTTAATAACCTTTCATTTTATTGTTTGCCAATGTTTCTTTAGGATGGCAAAGCAGAAAAGGCTGACAGCTCTGCTTCTGGAAAAGCAAGTATGAAATCAATTCTTGAAAACTTGAGTGATCTTTGGGATCAGGAGCAGTATGATTCCGAGTACAACCTGGAAAACTTTATGCATTCTCTCAAGTAACTGTGAGATACTGTCATGCAATTGCTGCTAGTTCGGTTACATTTCTGCTGATATTCAGCAAATTTCTAAGTTTATGGGTGAACTTTTAACTGAATGTGTAAATACATCTGAAGACTATTCAGCATAATGCTGGCTCTTGTTTCACTGGGGGTGGGAGACAGGTTATTCTCAAATATTTGCACTGTATTAAATTTAAATGTTAATGTGAAAAGGTTTAAATTTTACATGCTGAATAGCTGCATTGAGAGGAACCAGCCAGGTTTACACGTGCTGCCTGCCAGGCGGAGCTCCTGCCGGGAACAGGCCTCTGGCCGCCCACGTTTGTCTGTACTTGTTCTTTAAAATATTACTTGTTTTTATAATTGATTAAAAACAGGGCTTCTTTTGTATAAAAGCCTTAATGAGCCATAATTTTAAGAATTTCAGAATAATGACTATACTATTAGTCAATCTTAGAACATGAAAATATTAAGCAATGAACTGAACCAGGCTCTTGGTGAAAACCTTTATCTATTTAATGCAGATGCATAGTGTTTTTCAAATCTTTAACATCACTTTGTCAACTTTTAAAGTAAAATAACTATTCTAAATACAGGTACTGGTATATTTAAAGGCTACAATAACATCCTATAGAGGGTGTTTTTTTTTGTTGTTGTTTCTTAATTTATCTAATGGCTAGGATATAGCCAGATTCAAAGAACATATGTACTCAATAGGCTTCAATCATATATATAATATATATTTTGTAACTATGAACATATACAGTTTTCCAAACATAGATTTTACACTGCTTAAAATTCCAAAACTTTTGGTGAAGAGACTGTTTATTGGAGTAATGCATGACTGAGACATAAAAGGGAGAAGTTGCATTTTATGCACAAGCATACAAAGACACACACATCTATATGTATAATGTATCCATCCTGCACCCAAAACATGTCTGGGTTTTGGCACTAAAATCATGTAGTTATGCCAGACAGCAATAATAATTGAGCACGGAGCTGATTAACTACTGTTAAAAACACTTGAGCTCAATGGTGAGGGTGGGTAGATGTATACAGATATGCATGTATATGTATGTATATAATTTTATAGATTTCTCACATAAATTAATACATGCCTGTGTGTACACACCTGTATGAAATATATTTGTATATATGTGTACAGGTAATAAACATCCCCAAGGTTTCTGTTTGGCCATATACTTCATATCAGTTTAAAAAACCATCAGACCTCAGCTATACAATAACAAGTGTTTTGTTTAAAATCATTAAAAGTTTTATTGTTCTGCAGCACTTAGACACAAACATTTGTCACATTTCACTAGGCTTGACAACCATACTGTAACATTAAACCTAGCATTCCAGAAGAGAATAAATACTGAAATTGTAAAGTATATGCAATTGTGTGTTATTTGTAGTAAAGACTAAATCAGTTCAGATATATAGATTTTAAAAGCCAAATACTTTTCTTCTTTGTTTAGATTTAAAAGACTGAAAGGCAGAGGCAGGTGGATCTTTGTGGGTTCAGGGCCAGCCTGGTCTACAGAGTGAGCTCCAGAACAGCTGGGGCTACAGGGAGACCCTGTCTTGAAAGGACAAAAAAAAAAAAAAAAAAAAAAAAAGATGGAAAGGAAACTCATGACTTTCTGTAGACTGTTTGGTATACTTGTCTTTCATTAACTATTTGCTATTTGCATAAGCCATTTTAACATAGTTCATGGCAATTGACATTTTCTGAGAGTATGTAGAGAGCAGTTGTATCATTGAAGAACTAGTAATAGACAGAATTCATACTGCATATTAAAAATTACTCTGAGCTGGAGAGATGGGTTAGTAATATAGAGCACTGGACCAAGTTCAGTTCCCAACACCTGTTAGGTGGCTAACAATCATCTGTAACTCCAGTTCCAGGGGAGTCAGTGCACTCTTCTGGCCTTTGTGGGCACTGCACAACATGGGTACACTTACATACTTGCAAAACACTCATGTACATAAATTTTAAACTGTCATAGTACATGTAAATATTGGTAAACTAGTTAGAAAAAAATTATACTATGCTTTCTGTGAGGAAAGTAGTGGTACTTATTTTTCAAACCTTTTATGTAAACTGTTAAACCAAATATTTCAGTTTCTCAAAGAAAACATGTAATCAGTAACTTGGTATTCTTCAAGTGTCTGGGGCACAGCAGTCCATCTGAATGCTGCAAACACTGAACTGAGGTATTAGTAAAGGTCTGCAGTCAGTCATGGGGTATGATATGTTATGTTTTAAAAATGTGTGGGTATGGGAATAAAACGTGTAGAATGTTGCCAGTAAAATGGAGTATGGGTTCATGGAGTCCATTGTACTCTGATTTGTTATAGAAATTTCAAATAGTTAAAAATAATTATATGCAGAGATGATCAGTCTGAACAGTAATGTTTTTCCTATGGAAAAATCTTTAAAATTTGATGTTTTGGGTATAATTGCTTGTCCTATATGTACATCGCACAATCTTTTCAATAGAGCTGCTTATTAAATGGTAACAAGGAGGAAAGTCTCTTGGGAATAGGACTGAACTGCTGTGTCCTTATTCCCAGTGGACAGCTTATCCAAAAGTAGGCATTCCAGTGAAGCTGCCGCAGGTGTGACCCATCAGCCACCTGGATGTGTGTGCCTGCTCTCAGCAGCAAGCAGCTCAGGTCGTGTTACTGCTTGGATGGAAAAGCATGCCAGTTAGAGGCAAAAATGGACTGTAGAAAAGTAGCACATTCCCTCACACATCTATTCTAAATGTTTGATGCTAACCCAGTCTTCTGTAGACCTCCAGTTTGCCAGGATACATATTGGCATCTGTGGGATTAAGTGAAATTGATTGCAGAAAACAGTGTGAAGGGACAAAATACAAATGAGTTTCTATTCTAAGCAGTTGAAAATGTTTGCTTATTATAGGCTGGGCTTGGTGATGCATGCCTTTAATCCCAGCACTCCGGAGAGAAGCACCAGCCCGGTCTACAGAGCGAGTTCCAGGCCATCTGGGGCAACAGGGAGACCCTGTCTCAAAAAGACCAAAAAAAGGAAAACATTTGCTTGTTATAATAAGCACTGTCAAGAACCATCTCTAAGGGGAAGAGAACTGAAAACTACCTTGTGGACCAGCGAGGTGGCTTGGTGGGTATTGGTGTTTGCATGCTTGCATGAAGCCTCAAAACACAAGTTCAGTTTTCCAGCGCGCACGTCCCCCCTCCCCCAAATGTTAGAAGGACAGAACCAGCTCCCACATTATCCTCTGACTGGCACACATATTTTATGCCATGCACACACCCATACGCACATGCAGGCACACAGTAAGTTAATAGATGTAGTCAAAACTCGTATTCTGCTTTAAGAAAGGGTTCCTGTGAGTCTCTGATTAAATCACTTAGCCAAAGCTGGGCGTGGTAGCACATGCCTTTAATCTAACACTTGGGAGGCAGAGGCAGGTGGATCTTTGTGAGTTCAAGGCCAGCCTGGTCTACAGAGTGAGTTCCAGGACAGCTGAGGCTACAGGGAGACCTTGTCTCAAAAAGACCAATAAATAAATAAATAAATAAATAAATAAATAAATAAATAAATAAATATCGCTTGGCCAGTAATTTATTGGTTATGGGGGATGAGATCTTAATTTCCATACATCAAAAAGAGATTTAGCCCCTCTCCTTTAAAAAAAGATTTATTTTTATGTGTATGAGTGTTTTGGCACGTGTTCCACGTGCATGCAGTGCTCAGAGACTGGAAAAGGTCGTCATCCCCTGGAACTGGAGTTACAGGTGTAACTGCATGTGGGTGCTGGGAGATGGTTAAATGCTGGGGTGCACAAGAACTCACATACATTATGTCCAGAAAGAAAGAGGCATTATGAGTAAAGAGACAATCCATCACCTTTAACTTAGGTGTTTAGTATAGCCCATCCAGCCTTTCATCAGGTGCTGCTGCAGCTCTAAGCCATTCCAAGTCTCCATCCTTCTCTGTCTCTACAGCGGCCTTGTCACCTCCCACGGGCTACTGGCTTCTGATGGTCTTGGCACTTGCTGAATCTTTCTGTGCCTTCCTGTCACATTCAGACCATATGGCTGTTCCTTACCATAATCACACCAAGTTGTGGCCCTGCCCTTCTGACTTTTTGTGTCCTCTTTTTGCCCCACTCAGTGTGTTTTCCGTGTTGTACCTCAGCATAAGACCAAGTGTTTTATACTTTTTTTTTTGTCCTTTTGAGACAGGGTCTCCCTGTAGCCCCAGCTGTCCTGGAACTCACTCTGTAGACCAGGCTGGCCTTGAACTCACAAAGATCCGCCTGCCTCTGCCTCCCGAGTGCTAGGATTAAAGGCGTGCGCCACCACACCTGGCTGTGTTTTATACTCTTACACTGCTCAGTGAACAATATCAAGTGAGAAGTGAATATTGGGGTTTTTTTGGTGTGTGTGCGTGTGTGCGTTTTTGTATGTGTGTGTGTGTGTGTGTGTGTCTTTTCAAGACAGGGTCTCTACGTTTCAAGACAAGGTCTCTATGTAGCCCCAGCTGTCCTGGAACAAGAAGTGAATATTTTTAAGAAGGACTAGATTTGGGGAAGGGGTAGAGAGTAGGGAATCAGTTTTGTTCATCATGTTAAAACTTCAGATGCCTGGGGCTAGAGAGATAGCCTAGCAGTTAAGAGCACTGACTGCTCTTACAGATGACCTGGGTTTGATCTCCAGCACCCACATGGCGGCTGAGAACCGTCTGTAACTCCAATTCCAGGAGAACTCCAGTTCCAGGGGAATCCGACACCCTCTTCTGACCTCCGTGGCATTGCATGACACGGGTACACAAACCTGCAAGCAGACAGTACATTCATACACATGCACATACAAAAATAAATTAAAAAATTAAAAAAGTTCAGATGCCTAGAGCTGGGCGGTGTGCATGCCTTTAATCCCAGTCCTCTGTGAGTTCGAGGCCAGCCTGGTCTACATAGCCAATTTTAGGCCATCTGGGGCTATAGGGAAGCCCTGTCTCAAAAAGACCAATGAGAACAATAATAAGGAAACTTCAGATGCCTGATAGGTGTTAGAGATGTTGAGACGACAGATGAATCTGGAGCTCAGAAAAGTGAAGACTGGAGACTGAATTTGCAAAATGATATTTTAAGGCAAGGAGCTGAATGAGATGGCCTGGGGGAGATTTTATAGGATGCAAAATGTGCCTGCTTTGAGCAGTGAATGCAAACAGCCTCAACGAAAACATGCTGGTGCTGTCCAAGGAGTCACATATATGGCTCTTAAAAAGTGACAGCTCAAGACTGGAATGTTGGTTACTCTTACAGCGGACTGAGATTTGATTCCCAGCACCCATAAGGCAGTTAACAACTGTCCCTAATTCCACGTCCATGGACATTGCATGACACGGGTGCCCTTACATACATCTGGCAATAGACTCACACTAAATAAATGTTTTTTTAAAAAGTTGAAGCCCAAGGACTCTCTCAGAAGAAGATGGCACATCAGATTGTAAGGGCCAAGGAAGGGTGGGGGCAGTGTTGTGAGATCACAGCAAACACAGGCTAGACTTTTATTTGATCAGCAAACTTCTTCAACTGGGCTTGGGGACTCTGGGTTGTACAAGAACTGGACTCAGATGTTTGCTAATTGGGTTTATATGGACACTCCTTATGTTCATTGCCTATAATTATTAACTGGCCAAATAAAAAATTAAGAAAGAAAAAGTTACAGCCTGTATTAGTCAGGGTTCTCTAAAGAAACAGAAGTAACAGGACGAATATATATAGCTATATACAATTTATTGATTTGTTCACGTGACAGAGTTCAAGGAGTCCAACAGTAGCTTCACCACACTGGAAAGGCCGAGAGAATCCAGGGAACTGCTCAGTCCGCAAGGCTGCATGTCTCAGTAGTCTAAATCTAGTGATGAAGGCCCGAATGGATTCCAGGAGATCTGCCGGTCTCAGTACACACTGGGATCCGAAAGGTTGATCACAGCAGCAAGACAAACTCACCAGATGAGAGAGGCAAGCCGCAGGAGAAAAAAGGGACCAGCTCCTTCTGCCGTGGCCTTTTATACAGCCTGCCGGCAGAAGGTAACACCCACATTTGGGGTGGGCCATCCGAGTTGAGGTGGTCCAATCCAAACATCCCTTTTCTCTTATTTGTTCCTTAGTCCAGTCAAGTTGACACACAGGATTAACCATCACACAGCCCAAGTGATAGTCACATGCACATTCACTAATCCTAACACAAACAATACCAATGGGAGAAGCTTAACAATGCGTGCAGAAGGAGGAGAGAAAAGCCAACAGTTAGCATAGTTTTCTTAATATTAAAAAGCCTCCAGCTTAAAAAATATATTTGCAGGGCTGGAGAGATGGCTCAGCGGTTAAGAGCACTGACTGCTCTTGCAGAGGACCCAGGTTCGATTCCCAGCATGCACATTTAATTCTAGCACTTGGGAGGCAGAGGCAGGCTGATCTTTGTGAGTTCAAAGTCAGAATGTTGAGAAAGAGATGAAAAGCATGTTTGGCAGAATGCATGAACTCTGGCGGGGTGGGGGAATGGGTGGGAACATGGGTATAGATTTGTTAAAAAAAAAATAAAAAATAAAGTGTAACGAAAAAAAAAAACAAAGTCAGCCTGGTCTACAGAGTGGGTTCCAGGACAGCTGGGGTTACAAGGAGACCCTGTCTCAAAAAGACCAAAAAAAAAAGAGAACCCGACGCCCTCTTCTGACCTCCCGCAGCATTGTACCTACACGGGTGTACAAACCTACATGCAGACAGTACATTCATACACATAAGAAGTAAAAGTAATAAATATAAGAAGTAAAAATAATAAATAAAAATTTAAAATGCAGTGTTGCTTTTAAAAAAACAAAAGGTAAATGAAAAAGGTAAATTTAAAAATATATATTTGCAATAAGGAGAGGTATACTTTATTCTAATAAAAGATTCAGCTAAGTAGGTGGAGGCAGCTCTAATTGATAAACACTGCACAACACAGTCAAAACCTCAACATGACCATGGTAATAATGGGGCTTTAAATTTTTTTCTCAAAAATATTTATTTTCTCAGAACAAGTGCACCAGAATAAAAACTAGACTAGCATCATTTTAAAACATTAAATGTGTGGGGTTTTTTGTTTGTTTTTTGGTGTTTTTGAGATAGGGTCTCCCTGTAGCCTCAGCTGGCCTGGAACTCACAGAGGTCTGTCTCCCTAGTGCTTGGATTAAAGGCATGCACCACCACACCCAGCTTAAAGACTGTTCTTAGCCACTATGTAGGTGCTGGGAATCGAACCCCAGTCCTCTGCAAGAGCAGTTGGTGCTCTTAACTGCTGAGCCATCTCTCCAGTCCCTAAATGTGTTTTCTTTGGCAACTCCAGTATATAATCCTTGCAGGCTCATGTGGGGAATTTATCCAGACTGACCATACACTGAGCCAGAATGACAACTCTCAAGAAATTGAAATTATGTGTCCTCTTCTAATTCAGTATACTTGAGGTTTTAGCTGTCACAGTACAGCTATTTAAAAAGAAGAATGAGTCCTGGAGAGATGGCTTGGCAGGTAGGAGCACTGGCTGCTCTTGCAGAAGACCCAAGTTCAGTTCCCAGCACCCACATGGTGGCTCACATTTGCTTGTAACTCCAGCTCCAGGAAGTCTCCAGTGCCCTCTTCTCAACTGCAAAGGCACATTCATATATATGTATGCATAGATGCATTTTTTAAAAACTTTAAAAAAATTGAGGAATTATAGCACATACCTGTGATCCCAGCATTTAGGAGGGGCAGGCCAGAAAGATCAAGGCTCCCGAGATCGGGCTGGAGAAGTGGCTCAGCAGTGGCCAGTACTCACTGCTCTTGCAGAAGACCTGAGTTTAGTTCCCGGGACCCACAAGGCAGCTGACAAGCACCTGTAACTCCAGTTCAGAGAAATCTGACCACCTATTACTCCAGTTCCAAAGTATCCAGTGTCCTTTACTGGCCTCTTCAGGTACCAGGCATGCATGTAGTGCACAGACATATGTGCAGGCAAAATATTCATACACATGAAATTTTTTTTAAGAGTTTAAGCCTTGGCTATGTAGAAAGTTTGAGGCCAGCCTGGGCTCCATGAGATACTTTGTTGGGGGTGGGGGTGGGGGTGCCTTACATAGCAGGGCATGGTGGCACACGCCTTTAATCCTAGCACCTGGGAGGCAGAGGCAGGCAGATCTTTGTAAGTTCAAGGCCAGCCTGGTCTAGTTCCAGTACAGCTGGGGCTACAGAGAGACCCTGTCTTGAAAAAACCAACCAAAAAAACAAACCTTACACATTTAAACTGTCATTTTCATGTTTTGTGTGTGTGTGTATGTATATATGTCTTTTTTTGAGACATTGTGACCTTGTAGCCCCAGCTGGCCTGGAATTCACTATGTAGACCAGGCTGGCTGGCTTTGAACTCACAGACATCTGCCTGTTTCTGCCTCCTGAGTGCTGGGACTAAAGCCCTGTGCTACCACACCCAGCCCATGTATATGAGAGTATTGCCTCCATGTGTGTAAGTTGCACCTGTGTTGTGAAATGCTCCTGGAAGTCAGAAGAGGCCATTGGATCCCCTACAACTGGAGTGACCAGGTACTGCCACGCGGGTTCTGGGAGTCAAACCCAGGTCCTCTGCAAGAGCAGCCACTGAGCCATCAAGTGTTTTGTTTGCTTGCTTGCTTGCTTGCTTGTTATTTTAAGATGGTCTCCCTGTAGCCTCAGCTGTGCTAGAACTTTGTAGACCAGGCTGGCCTTGAATTCACAGAGATCTGCCTATCTCTGCCTCCCAAGTGCTGGGATTGAAGGCGTGTGCCACTATGCCTGGTCCAAAGTCATTTTCTATGTAGACAATCCCATAGAATCTATAAAAGATACTAGGATTAGCCGGGCGTGGTGGCACACGCCTTTAATCCTAGCACTTGGGACGCAGAGGCAGGAGGATCTTTGTGAGTTCAAGGCCAGCCTGGTCTACAGAGCGAATTTCAGGACAGCTGGGGCTCCAGGGAGACCCTGTGTCAAAAAGACCAAAAAAAAAAAAAAAAAAAAATACTAGGATTAAGCAGTTTAGCAGTTTTATGGGCTATGAAGTCAAAATATCTTTTGTTCTATATGCTAGCAATAACCAATTTTAAATTCATTTTTGAGGGCTGGAGAGAGAGGTCAGTGGTTAAGAGCAATGGCTGTTCTTGTAGAAGATAGGGTTTGAATCCCAGCACCCACATGGTACCTAACAACTGTCTGTAACTCCAGTTCCAGGGGATCTGATCCCCTCTCTGACCTCCATGGGCATTGCATGACACAGGTGCACTTAACACGCATGCAATTATTTTTTAAAGATTTATATTTATGTGGGTGGGCTGTGTGCATTTACATGTACCACGTGCTTATAGGAGCCTGTGGAGACAGGAAAAGTGTATTGGATCCCCTAGAATTGGAGTTCCAACAGTTGCAGGTTCTAGGAATCAAACCTGGGCCCTCTACAGGGGCAGCTAAGTACTCAATCACTGAGCCATCCCTTGAGCCCCAGAAATAAAGTTTTTAATATTCCAAATGTGATAACATCAAAATCCAGAGACAAGTTTGTTTAACAAACCAGGCAATGGTTACATATTGAACTTTACCCAACAACAAAAGAAAATGACCTTGAAAAATGGAGATACAGTACAGTGACAGATTGGGGCTGAGGATTAGCTCAGTGGTGGAATATTTGCGCAGCATGCCCAAGGCCTTGAGTTTAATCTCTAGCACCAGACACACACTAAAGTATTCCAAAAACTCTTAAAAAAAAGAATGGTAAATATTTACAGCCTCTGTCTGCAATGGGACTTGGGTCCTACTTTCAGCGTAAAATAAAACCAGAGATGTGCATGTCTCCATGGGGGGGGGGTTGTCACAGATGGAGGTGGTGCCAGCCAATTTTGGGGCAAACATTCATTAAGGAGGAGAAATGTACAATTAGCTACCTGTAGAAACTGGGACTGAAGATGGGTCTTCCCGAAGTTCTGCTGCTTGACGAGACTACAGCGGAGGACCCCAGAAACAATGCATCACTGCTAGTTTTAAGATTCCAAATATGTATAGATTCAAAGCAATTCTCAAATTCCAGCAAGAGTTTTTAAAATAAAAAGTGCTAATTCTAAAACTGATGGGGAGGCAAATGGAAACTTGGAGGGTCCTTTACCATACCCTGGAAGAAAGCATTGCAGAGCCATGCCCAGAGGGCAAGGAATGATCAAAACAGAATGATGATAAACAGCCGGGAAGGGGAAGGCTGGAGTCCATCATGGCGGGACTGGAGAGCTTACTACAAAGGTGTGCTGATCAAGGCTGTGGTACTGGCAAAAAAGTAAATCTTTGGGACAGAATCAGTTGCTTGCAGATCTGTCCATGGTTTGTTGCTCAGTTTTACGTTAGTGGAGAAAAGACAGTTTAAGGTTGGGTTCGTATTCTTAACAAAGTAAAAATTTGCCAGGTAAATATAAAAATTACTTGTTGGGTATGGTGGTCCATGCCTGTAACTGCAACGCCTGGGAGGTGAAGACAGGGTTTTGAGTTCCAGATCAGCCGGGGCAAGTTCAAGTCCACATTGTAAATACCACTAGCACCACTAGGCTTTTATGAAATTTAGTCTTAGCCCTGCCAGGCATGGTGGCTCATGCCTTTAATCCCAGGAAGAGGCAAACTGATTTCTGTGAGTTCAAGGCCACCCTGGTCTGCATAGAGTTCCAGGCCAGCTGGGGCTACAGCAAGACCCTGTCTCAAAAAGACAAAATAAATATTCACATATAACTCAGACATTGCAAAATTTAACTCAAAATCATGACCATTTTTACTATTTTTTTCTATTTTAATGTGTATTAAGTGTATTGCCTACATATGTGTAAGTGCACATGGGTTGTGCAATGTTCACAGAGGTCAGAAGAGGGTGTCAGCTGCCCTGGTACTGGAGTTATGAACAGTGGTTAGCTGCCCTGTGGGTGCTGGGAACTGAACTCTGGTCCTCTGCAAGAACAGCCAGTGCTCTTACCTGCTGAGCCATCTCTCCAGCCCCACAAACATATTTTAAACCTAAAAGTGATTAAAAAGCATGAGGGTTGGTAGCTCATTTGGTAGAGGGCTTGCCCAGGCATGCATGAAGCTGGGTCCATCCCAGCACTACCTAAACCAGGCCTGCATGCTCCCAAACACCTGTACTTCTGGCATTCAGGAATATCAGAAATTTAAGGTCATCCTTGGCTACATAGTGAATTAGAGGTCAACCTGAGCTACAATGAAACCCTGTCTCCAAAGAAAAGGAAGAAAAAGAAAACAATTCTGACCCAATGTTGGACAACGTTAGCTCTTTAACTCCCCCAAAGCAAACCATAGAAACTAGAATTATTCCCTAAGGTGGGATAGAACAGTTCCTCACCATACCCTGGAGGAGGAGTGTTGCACAGAGAGGCCCAAAAGAATGCTGGACAGACAGACTGCTGGCCTTCTCCAACCAGTCTGTCAGCAGTGGACTTTTGTACATATTTCTACTGTTGTCCATGCCTAAAGCATTGAAAAAACGAGAGGGATCAGGAGTTAACCTTGGCTGAGCATGCGTAAGTTTGCAGGGGCTGGCACGGGGCAGGGGAGCAGCACACCCCTCTCCCATTGTGCCCCATGCATCCTTTCATCTGCATCCTTTGCAATATCCTTTATTATAACTACTGGCTTCCCAGTAAATGTAAGGTTGTGGGAACCCCAGCTTAAAGCTGGTCAGTAGAAGCTGAGGTCTGAAATCAGCATCAAAGTTGGGGAGACAGAGAAAGCCTTGGACTGAGGACAGATGGTAGACTGTTGAACTGAGACCGTCCAGCTCGCCTCCACTGCAGAAGAGATGGCAGAAGTGGTTTATGTTTCTGGGTGTGGCCACACACAGGTCATTCCAACATTGGGCAGCCGGAGGATGGGAAGCTCAAAGCCAATCTGAGCTACAGAGAGCCTGTCCAAATCAACGTGTGCTACTGTAACCCCAGCTCACTATGAAGAAAGCCATAGAGACATCTTGCACCTTTTAGAAAACTTACTCAAAAGTGATCACAGCCAGGCAGGTGGCACGCTCCTATAATCCCAGAGGCAGGCAGATCTTTGTTGGGGGAGGGGGGGGGCAGCCTGGTCTACATAGTTTAAGGCCAAAATGAAAAAGCTTAGCAGTTAAAGAGATTTGGCTGCTCTTGCAGAGGACGTAGGTTCAATTCTCAGCATCCACATGGTGGCTAACGGCCCTCTGTAACTCTAGTTTCAGGGCATCCAGTGCCCCTTGTGAAGCAGTATACCACAGGAATGCACCTATCTACTGTCAGGTGTGACCTCCAGAAGCCCACTGGAATGCAGAGACACCTAAGATCCGTGTTGCCCAAGAACCTGCTCTACCAGGCTAGCCCCTTTGGCTATGCTAAAGCAGGCCACCACCAATTACTCAGGAATCTTCCCCCTTGCCTTTCGACCCACCCCACCCTCGCTGAATCCCACTCCCACCTTCTCCCTTAAATTCCCAAGCCAGACGCCATTCTGTGCTTGGCTCTGTCTTTCCCCTGAGCCTAGCCCCGGCTACCCTGAATTAAACTTTGCTCCGAAGAACTTAGACCTCGTGGCCTTTCATTCCAGGGGGAGCGCGCCATAACCTTACATCTAGTACACGCATACACATAGAATAAAGAGCCAGGTGTGGTGGCGCACCCCTTTGATCCCAGCACTCAGGAGGTGGAGGCAGGCGGATCTGTGAGTTCAAGGCCAGCCTGGCCTACAGAGTGAGTTCCAGGCCAGCTGGAAGTAAAGGGAGACCCTGTCTCAAAAAAGGGCAAAAACAAAACCCCCCCATCAGTCTTTGGGAAAATAAAGCAGGAGAAATTGACCTAGGGGGCGCCCTAGAATCAACATCAAAACAGCTGAAAGAGCAGTCACAAAAACCTATCAAGTTTTAAAAATGGGTAAAAGACAGAAACACCTGTGATCCCGACAATAGGCAGTGGGATCTTGGGCCTCAGGGAGACCCTGTCTCAAAAAACAAAAATTACACTTTGAGTACCAGGGTTACAAAATACAATGCAGGGAAACCACACACACAGTGCACTCACACACAGTGCACTCCCACCACACACAGTGCACTCCCACACACATACAGTGCACTCCCACCACACACACAGTGCACTCGCACCACACAGTGCACTCCCACACACATACAGTGCACTCCCACCACACACAGTGCACTCGCACCACACAGTGCACTCCCACCACACAGTGCACTCCCACCACACACACTGCACTCCCATACACACACAGTGCACTCCCACACACACAGTGCACTCCCACACACACAGTGCACTCCCACACACATACAGTGCACTCCCACCACACACACTGCACTCCCACACACACACAGTGCACTCCCACCACACACACAGTGCACTCCCACACATACAGTGCACTCGCGCCACACACAGTGCATTTGCGCCACACATAGTACATCCACACCACACACACAGGCAAATAAGCACGTGAAACATGTGCTAGTAGATAATTTCAAATTTAAACAAAAAATACAAAATACTGTTTAAGCTGGGCGTGGTGGCGCACGCCTTTAATCCTAGCACTCAGGAGGCAGAGGCAGGCGGATCTTTGTGAGTTCAAGGCCAGCCTGGTCTACAGAGCGAGTTCCAGGACAGCTGGGGCTACAGGGAGACCCTGTCTCGAAAAGACAAAAAAAAAAATAAATAAAAATAAAAATACAAAATACTGTTTAAAATAAAACGGTGAAAATCCAATACTTACACATATATCAAATACAAAAACTCTAGCGCGCAAGCTGCCCTGGGGATGCAGTCAGATTATATATATAGATATATATATATATATAATAGGTATAATATATATATATATATATATGTATTTGGGTCCTTTTAGGACAGGGGTGTCCCTGTAGCCCCAGCTGTCCTGGAAAGATTATGTTCACTTCTGAAGGCAGCTGGGGAGCTGGGGATGTGGCCCAGTGCGCATGCGCTCAGCCTCTATGCGGTCCTGAGTTTAGTCTCTGCTCCCTTGAACCCACAGACTTGATGGGAACATTACTAAGCTGCAGACATCGAGATTCTGCAGTTGCAGAAAGCGGCTTTTTCGGAGCTTGCTTTATGCAAAGGCAGGGAGCTCGGAGACGCCCGCCCCTCTCAGCCCCACAAAGCAGGGCGGCAGGAGAGTGGTGTAGCGTGCTATGGCAATCAGCGTGTGATGACTGAAGAGATGCTTGCGTGCAGATCCATGGTGGATGCACGCTTTGAAGAGCAGTGGGCCGGCAGTTGGGAACCATCGTCTGTTTAGTCCAGTATTTCAGAATATGGGAGTGCCTGTATATCACTGGCGACACGTGTGTAGAGGGCTGGCGTGTGCTGGCTCTGGGGGGCAAGTAGCCACCTAGCCAGCTGTCCAATGGCCAGCGCTGGCGCAGCGCAGGGGGTGGGGGCTGCTTTGAGTCCCAGCACGCCATCTCCAAGGCACCTTCGCCTTACTCCCCCGCTTCCCGTCAGGTCACCGGAACTGCCTCCTCCCAAGGCACTAGTGACTCCGATCCACGCCCTGAGCACAGGACTCAAATTTCTCGGCTGACACATGGCGTTTTTCTTTCCTAAAGGCAGATTTAACTCTACTGCTTCCGGTGGCACAGGGTGAGGGGTGCAGAGCGGCTGCGCCTGAGCTGCCTTGGGGTGGGTGGACCCCAGAGATGAGCTTACCTGCAGGATGGCGACCAGGAATAAACCCCGCGGGACCAGCCCAGACACCCATGCGGGGGAGGGGCCCTGCGGTGGTCGCGTATGGAGCGGGGGCGCTGCCACCCAACTGCGGCTCCTCCTTCCCGGACCTCCCCTCAGGTCTCCTGGCACGCCGGCCTCCTCTCCTGGCACCCCTCCCCTCCGCTCCCCCTACCCCGACTTCCCTTCTCCTGTAGCCGGAGCCCCTCCGCTCTATGGGCTGGCCCTCACGCCCAGGTTGGGTTGCGCATGCGTGCTCGAGCCCCACTGTCCCAGTCGGGAGCCCCCTGTGCGCAGACTACCCTGACTAGCCGCTGGCCCTGACTGCAGGTCTTGAGCTCTGCATCCTTTTTCAAGGATTACTTAGCACCTAGAGGAGGGTGCAACACGTCAAAAACCGACGCAGAATTTTGCAAAGACTCGTTAAAAAAGTCTAGATGGCAGTACTTACCTTTTCAATAACGTTCCTGGTTAAGGAAATTGACCTAGTAGGGCAGCAAGTTGGCAATTAAAACCTGAGGCTTGGGCTGGGCTGCAGCTGAGGCAAAGCTCGAATCTGGCTTGCCTGACGCCTAAGATTCCATCTCCAGCACGCAAGAAGAGAGAAACCAAGTCCCAAGCGCCCACTAATACGAGTCTACACTCTCCTGATTCAAACATACTTATTTTTAAAGTGTGTCAGGGGAAAAAGGTGAACTTTGATGTAAATGGAAGTGTTTGGAAGCTTGATTTAAAATAATTTTTTTTAAATCAGAAAAGGGCTGGAGAGATGGCTCAGTGGTTAAGAGCGCTGACTGCTCTTGCAGAGGACCCGGGTTCGATTCCCAGCACCCACATGGCGGCTGAGAAACGTCTTTAATTCCAGTTCCAGCGGAATCCGACGCCCTCTTCTGACCTCCACAGCATGGCACGACACGGGTGCACAAACCTACATGCAGACAGTACATTCATACATATAAAAAAAAAAAAAATCAGAATGTTTCCCAGATGTGAACCCACACACACCAGATCCTCCTCGTCAGCAAATGCAAAGGATGACAAGTCAGTACTTCATACAGCTAGATTTAATAAGTTGTTATTACAGAAAAAAAAGTCCAAACTACAAAGTTTAAGCAGTTGTAAGCAATAGCTGCATTGCGCTCCAAGTTTAGCCACAGTACTGTACTTCCATACAAGCACGTTAGTCCAAGCCCCGGAGGGAGGCAGAAGCTGAGCAAGGGTCACTAGCAAAAACAACCTAGGAACCGGTAGTAAAGATACAATACAGTTAAAATCAGTTCTTAGTTGAAAAACAAATACAGAGATCTTAGCTGTGAACACTCTAAAAGTTATGTCCATTATTTGACAGCAAAAATACAAACACCTAATACTTTATACCCCAACAGAGCTGTGTCCAGGAAAAAGAGAAGTTACCCTGTATTAGCACCCAAGATTTCTACTGGTTGCAGTGAACTTCCTCAGCACACAAATCGAACACCCCTGAATCACAGATCCACTTCTTGACCCATTTTGGGGTATAAAGTCAACAGCATCAATTATAAAATACTCTATGGTAAGATGGAACACTTTTGCAGCTGAGATAGAGAAATTTGGTTATTATAAAAGAAAAAAACAGAAAAAGTTAGCAGACATACCATACAAACTAGTGAATGAGGAAGGATCCATACAAATAAGTCAGTTTTAACAAAAGATACTTTTTTCACTAATCTGTGACTAATCTTTCATTCAAACCTTGCAAGTAGAGATGTCACAATACTCAAATATTTAGGTAGGAGCTTTACCCAGTTAAATGCCATTTTGTTGCTAATATAATAAAGGAAAACTAGCAGTTATTTGCTAATTGCATAAATGCAGTACATTCTGCGTTAGCCCATGCCTCACTAACAAGCTATAAAACACAAGATATAGGCAGAAATCTAAGCATAATCTTTATACCACTAAACAAGAATTTTTCCAATTTCTTTTCTTCTGTTCCTAATCATTTATTTGTAGTTAATGTAAAATTTCAACCAAGAGTACCCATTTGAGTTAAAATTTTACATCACAACTTGATCTAATCTATATAATATTTACAAAACTGAATACACAGAGCTTACCCAAGAGCCAACTCTGGACACCTGTTTCTGCAGTTATTGGTGAGCCTCACCTCCGCAGCAACAGCGCTGGAAGAGGCCATGAACCAGCAGAAACTCCATCTCACTAGAGCAAGTCATTGGATGTTCTGTTTACGCAACACCAGTTCTGCAGTTAGTCGCACGTTTCTGCTTTTGTCTTAGGTGCTATGGCAGCCATGCGCCTCGGTAAGGGCACACTTCCAGGTGAGGTGGGGCCGACGAGCAGCAGCAGGAAGGCAGACAGATCATGCACTGAGCAGCCCGGTGTGTCGTGTAGCCACAAGAAAAGGCAAACGAGGGGCATGAGGAGAGGGAGCAGGCAGGGGTGGAGAAAGATGCAGCCCGACACTGAACAGTGGTGACGTGACACGTGAGTGTGCTTTTCCAGGGCTGGAAGCCAGGGAAGCAGCACTACAGATGAGACCACAGGTTGTGTCCTCTGACCACAGACCTCACCACTGGAGATGCGAGTGAAAGATGCGGGAGGCAAAGGCAATCAGCTTGCACACACACACACACACACACACACACACACACACACATACACACACGGATAGCAGTGGGCGACGGATGAGGAGACACACGCACAGAGCAGTGGGTGATGGATGGACACACACACACACGGACAGCAGTGGGTGACGGATGGGCAGACACACAGCAGTGGGTGGTGGATGGACAGACACACACACACACACGCACACACACAGCATAATGTGGACGTAGAAGGGAAAGCACTGAAACACTGTTGACCTGGCCGGGCTTCTCGAAACCCAGTGGTATTTCAAGAGGGTGACTTTGTTATGAGGGTCACAGATTTGGCTGCACCTGGTGTTGTATAAACCCACTGTGACATCCTTGGAGACCTGTACTGTGACATCCCTAGTCTCACACTAAACCACTGTGATAAAGGACAAGGCTTGTTGAGATCTCCCACGTTCAGCTCATTCTGTCATTTTATTACCCAGTTGTCCATTACATTTCCAATTGCTTTACAGAACCAACTGTTTCATCATTGTCACACTATTGTAAACCACATCAGCAAGTTAATACATAAAGCTTTGCATTTCAAAAAACTAGACACTTTAGTAACAATATTACAAAGGTTTTAGCTTCAAAAATAACTGAAAATGAAAAAAATAAACTTTTAAAGAATTAGCATCATAAAATTAATTTATTCCAAGTAAAAATACAAAATAATATTATGACATTGACCAGATATGAAAGTCCCTCCCAGAAACAACTCTAGTAATGATTGAGAAAGCACTCCTTAAAGAAAATACGAAATAAAATGAAAAATATGTAAATATGTTTAATTTTTTTCTTAGCAAAAAATCTTTCTAAAAATAACAATGAAAATTTGTCTCAGTACAAAGGCTACATTACTATTGAAAAAATACCAGCATGAAGAAAAGGTACATATTTGACAGTAGAAAAATGATTTCAGTGAATCACAATGTCTAAAGTTTGCAATGAAAATAAATCTGCAATAAAGATTTATGCCTTTTTTCTTTTCTTTTTTTTTCTATTTTTTATACAAACAGTACAAACAGTATTGCACATAACAACAAATAGTCGAGGTTAGGTTATAGCCTTCAAAAAATCAACTAGTTCAAGTGTCCTGTCGAGGAAAGGCCACGCAGGACCACGCCCAGTGGCTTCCCAGCTAAGCTGCAGATCACAACACCTCTGTGTTTTAAAAAATAATTTTTTTGAAGGACCCTCTCTTTTAATATAACATTAAGAACTTGGGGGGCACATTTATTTACAAAACAAAAGGGAACATGTTATAATTTAATAAACTAAAAAAGTTCTCTTTAAAAAAATACAAACAGAAGAACTCTTTCACAATCCTGGTCAGTCGTGCACAATCAACGCTTGATTCTAAATATACAAATTAAGGGAAAGCAGTGTCCGCCACCCGCTCACAATGTCAGCGCCGATGGAGTTCGTTACAGCCTGTTCTCCAGGACACTGGACCTTTGCTTTGCTTTATGCTGTACAATCTTCCAGCTTCTCTTTCTACAGCTCAGTGTTATGTTAGTACATGAAAGAGGGGTGCTTCTTCAAAGCCTTAGCTTCTTTCACATCATTAGGTAGATTTCTGTAGGTTAGATATGATCTTTAATATTATAGTTATAAAGCTCTAACTTCTTCATTTTCAAAAAACACAAATAAGCATGAAAAAAATAAAGTTACCCATCTGTTAAATCATTTTCTTGCAGAATTAAATTAATATATATTTTTCTGAATAAACTTACTTAGAAAATATCATTTTCTTTCCTATATTTCAAAATTGAGGTATTGCAAAAGATCATGTCAGTCAGAAAGCATGCCTTTTTCCTTAAAAACACAAATCTTCAGCCAACTTTTGAAAATGGTCTAGAATACAAAAGTAGTAGTGCGCAACAAAATTTCTTTTACAGATGAAAACAACAACAACAAACAAACCCACGAACATAGAAAAAAGAAAAACGAAGCAAACCACATCTGGGCCCGAGAAAAGCAATTATTACCAAAAGGCCCAGAGGAAGCCTCAAACTGGAGGATTCGAGTAGACATTTTTTTAAAGCCAGTAAAAAACTATTTTGTTTTTTCTTTTTTGCAAACAAACTTTAGCTGGAGTCAGTAATCACAACTAAATACTAGAGAGCAAAGAAAGGAACGAACAACAGAAAACCAGCAATGCTAACTTCAAGACAGTACCAGGACATCACAGCACATAAAACACAGTGACTGAAGTCTATTCTGCAGTGTCATGTCCAGTCAGATTGTCCCCAGAATTCAAAACATAGGAAGAAGATTTTAAAAGATTTAGTCTTGCAATCATCGTGTGTTTATATATTACTATCTGCAGCCAGGAGCGAATGCTAGAAGAATGCCCACGGCAGCATGAGCGGGGCTGAATTCTATTCAAGCTTTACAGGATAACAAGGAACTAAGTAGTTAGTTTTTCACCCAGACAACCAACTCTGCCCAGGCTGTCTCACTTGGTACAGACATTTCTTTAGCATCGCCATCACGCAGCTCTTTTGTCAACCTGACAAGCATCTCTAGATACTGTATATATTCTTAGTGTTTGTAAGCTAAGATGAGCTCTTTGGTTTTCTGGACAAGGTCTGAAGCTATGTAAAATGGTGCAAGCACTAGGTGGTTGTGACTAAGAGCTCATGTGTTACTTAATATAATATACATTATGAACAGTCAAGTTCATTAATGTCTGACACAGAGACTTGATCACAGTTAGACATAATCACTTTACTATATAAAATAAATTGCACAATATATAACAGAGCACCACAAGTACTTCATCCACTGTCCACAGAGCTGCTGTACCTCTATCCTACACCTACGTTTTCTACTGGTTGTAATTAGTGATCATCCTGCTATGTGCTCCTACTGCTGCTAAGCCCACCGAGGCATGCCTTCCTCCCATCCATTACCAACTCTTTGAATGAATGAAAAAAAATCTTCTTTTAAAAATGAGTATTTTATAGCTTATATAGATTCTTAATTTGTGTATTGTGGGAAGGTTTTATACTAGACATTGGATATAAAATTTATTGCATGCAGCAACCTGGTTAAGTAAACATGCAGTCAGAAAGAGCGGCCTTCCGCTGACGCTTCTCAGCCTGTTCTGGTCTCCCTTGGCAGCTGGCTCTGTCCCTAAATCACAAGTGTGTTGTTGTGTTCTTGTTTTCATTCTGAATTGATACCTTAGCCTGAATAGAGTATTACGGTATTAACAATACCGTCTTAATAGCAGCAAAAGCTATTGCAGCATAAATTTATGTAACGCTAAAAGATCTAACCAAAATCCTCTGCGAAACAGAAATTAAATATGAAGAAAAAAAAATAAAGATCCAGCTCATGAGGTATCCTTGCCAATCAAAATACAGAGCAACTAAAAGGTTCACTTTCATTAAGGACTATCCTTACTCTATGTGACCCCAACTACTGATTGCTGAATTGTGAATTGTTGGCTGCATCTGCCTCCTACTCAGAGTATGACCTTTGGTAAGTCCTGTCCTAAGGGCAACTCGCTCTCTAAGTTTCTGAAAATAAGTGCATGCTCCAGTTTAAAACCAATCAGAGCAACAATAACACAACAACAAAGAGTCACAGACATCAACCTGATGGCCGCTGATGAGAATGGCAGTCCAGGTACAGTCAAGGTGACAGGTCAGGTGTAAGAAATTAAGGTACCAAGCAGACAAAGGTGTGAGTCAAAGTGCAAATCAGTACCGTTACACACTCTGCAATTCTGCATTATATACTGGACACTGAGTTCAGTAATATGACTGTAAATAATAATAATAATAATAATAATAATAATAATAATAATAAAAAGACCCATTTCTTCTTTAAAAATCGAGAACGAATGCACAGATTTCCAGAACACCGTGAGCCCTGAGGCAGTGCCCTCTCTTTTTCCTCCTTGTTATCTACTCCAGTACTTATGGCTGGGTTGGCCCTGGGCTCAGCTCCAACGGAACGGGACATGACGAGGGCGGTCGCCTCCCTCCTTCACCAGTGGTTTGTGGAACTCGCGCCCTGCTCGGGAATGTATGCTGGCCCAGCAGTATTCGCAGTAATACTGCAGACAGGTGACGTTGGCACAGAAGAACGGGGCGAACTTCCCACCGCAGCGCGTGCCCTGGCACTCGTCACACATCTGATCATCTAGCACGTATGGCTTCACTTCCACCTGGATCCAGAGAGGAGACAAAAAACTGTTAGTAGCACTCTCTTACCCTGCCTGTAGCGGCTATATGGCTGGATGGGTGCCCCTGCAAGGCTGCCTGAGGGCTACTGGACTTGCTAGCTGTGCGCTCTGCCGATACCTGTGGAAGGGAAGAACACACAGCTGTACTAAGGGACACTGCAGCATCTACATCTGAGCTTGTTGGGCAGAACTAAGGACAGAGACAGAAACTGAATCCGGAGGCCAACAGCATCTCAAGACAACCAGCAAGAGAAAGGCCCACAAGCAGGAAAAGGCAAAACACAACTCTGGGTAATGCACTACCTAGAAGCACACCAGAGGAGAGACCTTGGGTTGAGGGAGAGAGAACACAGGAAGGCTCTAGGCTTCTGTTGTGATAATAGGATACAAATAGTTTCCCAGGCTATATTGGACCCTATGGACTTTGGGCAGGGGGAGGGGGACAAGGGAACAGGCTGCCATCCACTATAACAAGGGGCTTTGTGTGTGTGTGTTTTTGAGACAGGGTCTCCTTGTATTCCCAGCTGTCCTGGAACTCACTATGTAGAGTAGGCTGACCTTGAACTCAGAGATCCACCTGCCTCTGCCTCCTAAGTGCTGGGATTACAGGCGTGCGCTACCACGCCCAGCTAACAGGGGCTTTTTAATCTTCTGCAGTTGCTTTACTGCCTTAATTTCCCCTCTTCCTCACTGGAAGCTTTAACAGAGAATGCTTTATCACAGTCCTATAGGGAACATGAAGCTAAGCTATATGACATGAAAGCCAAAAGCAAAGAAGAAAAATTCAAGATTAACCCTTCCCCACCCCACCAATCTCTTTCCTAGCGCCTCAGAGAAGACAGACCATGAACTTCTGAATATTAAGAACAAGCATAGGGGCTGGAGAGATGGCCTAGCGGTTAAGAGCACCGACTGCTCTTGCAGAGGACCCGGGTTCGATCCCCAGCACCCACATGGCGGCTAAGAACCATCTGTAACTCCAATTCCAGGAGAACTCCAGTTCCAGGGGAATCCGATGCCCTCTTCTGACCTCCGCGGCATTGCACGACATGGGTACACAGACCTGCATGCAGACAGTACATTCATACACATACAGAAATAAATAAAATTAAAAAAAAAAAACAAAAAAAAAACCAAGCATGAGCCGGGCGTTGTGGTGCACGCCTTTAATCCTAGTACTTGGGAGGCAGAGGTGAGCAGATCTCTGTGAGTTCAAGGCCAGCCTGGTCTACAGAGAGAGTTCCAGGAGCTCCAGGCTGAGGAGGAGCAGCCCAGTGGCTGGAGCCAATGACAAATGGCCTTACAAGATGAGTCAACTGTATGACGATTTGGGTGGCCTTCGGATGCCACCAGAGAACTCCAGGAGGGCGTGAGTCGGGGCTCACCAAGTAGGAGGAAGGCAAGAAACAGAAGAGGTGGGAAGGGGCCAGGAGGGGGACGTTACTACTCGTGCTTGCCTGCTCTGTGCTCCAACCTCTGCTGGGTGTTCTACTTCATAGGTCTATCTACAGAGGGTTCTACTTGGAGGGCCATGATAGTCTAGGTTACCCGAGGGAAAAATCTTTTTTAACTATTTTTAATTTTTTAATTAATTTTATTTATTTCTGTATGTGTATGAATGTACTGTCTGCATGCAAGTCTGTGCACCCATGTCGTGCAATGCCACGGAGGTCAGAAGAGGGTGTCGGACTCCCCTGGAACTGGAGTTCTCCTGGAATTGGAGTTTCAGACGGTTCTCGGCCGCCATGTGGGTGCTGGGGATCGAACCTGGGTCCTCTGAAACAGCGGTCGGCGCTCTTAACCGCTAGGCCATCTCTCCAGCCCAGAAAAATGTCTTTACCTTTCCTTCCTCCTTCTTCCCCCTTAACCTGAGAAGTGAGTAAGCTTCGAAAACATCCCTTACATTCATCTCTGCGTTGTAATTAAAACTAAACTGCCTCTGGATTCAGACTGGCTGGGCTCAAAAGCAGGACACAATAGTAGCTGTCCAACTTCAGAGAAGGCTCTTAGCCTCTCCGAAGCTGTCTCTTTATCTGTAGTACACTGGGGAAAGCAGCTTTTCTGATCCACAAGTTTGTTAGAAAAGCAAATGAACTCAGCCCCACGGAGCACGGCCCAGCACCTCAGAGGCACTAGGTCCTGCTGCTGTTGCATCATAACTTGTGCTTGGCATCATGTCTCTATGCTCTCCACCACTTCCCAGTCTTCCCTGCTTGTCTCCTATGGAGACTCTAACTGTGCTCGTTTCTCTCCCCGACTCTCTTCTCTACGGTCTCATTATACAGCCACGCTGGCCTCACGCCCCTGTAGGTCTCTAATTTTACTGGTACTGTATGTGCTAAATACCCCAATTTTTTTTTTTTTTTGCATTTTTGAGACAGGGTCTCTCTCTTTAGTCCTAGCTGGCCTGGAGCTCTCTGTGTAGACCAGGCTGGCCTTGAACTCACAGAGATCTGCCTGCCTCTGCCTCCCAAGAGCTGGGATTAAAGGTGTGCACCACCACGCCCAGCTAAATACCCCAATTTAAATGCCTTCATCACTATTTGTTTAGGCACACCCCAAAGTTTCATGCACCCAATGACATCCAGCCTTTCTATGTGTAGTCCATGTGTAAGTGTGCATGGAGTCCAGAGAAGAGGATGGTGTCCTGCTCTAGGACTCTGTCTTATTCCCTGAGACAGAGTTTCTCCCTGGACCTGAACTAGACAGTGGTCTTGTTCTTCCTACTCCCCCGGGTAGTGTGGAATAATAAAAAAAATAATTTAAAAAAAACTATTATTATTGTTGGTCTTTTTTGTTTTTGTGTTGTTTTGTTTGTATTTTTGACACGGGGTCTCCCTATAGCCCCAGCTGTCCTGGAACTCACTATGTAGACTAGGCTGGCCTTGAACTCACAGAGATCCACCTGCCTATACCTCCCAAAAGCTGGGACTAAAGGCATGTACCACCATGCCCAGCTGAATTTTGATCTCTTAAAAAGAAAATATCGGGGCCAGAGAGATGGCTCAGAGGTTAAGACACCGGCTGCTCTTGCAGAGGACCTGGGTTCAATTCCCAGTACCCACATGGTGGCTGAGAACTGTCTTTAACTCCAGTTCCAGGGGAATCCAATGCCCTCTCTGACCTCTGTGGCATTTCACCACACAGGTGTACCAACCTACATGCAAACAGTACACTCATACACATAAAAAATAAATTTTAAAAAATAAATAAAAAAGCAAGTATCTTGGGCTGCAGAGATGGCTCAGTGGTTAAAAGCACTGACTGCTCTTGCAGAGGACCCAGGTTCAACTGCCAGCACCCACATGGTGGCTAAGAACCATCTTAGGCCGGGTATGGTGGCACATGCCTTTAATCCCAGCACTCGGGAGGCAGAGGCAGGTGGATCTCTGTGAGTTCAAGGCTAGCCTGGTCTACATAGTGAGTTCCAGGCCAGCTGAGACTAAAGGGAGACTCTGTCTCAAAAAGACCAAAAAAATAATTAAAATAAAAAGCAAGTATCTTGGGACTAGAAAGATGGGTCAGAAGTGAAGAGCACTGGCTGTTCTTGCGGAGAACCCGGGTTCAATTCCCAGGACCCACGTGGAAGCTAACAACTCTTGGTAACTCCAGTTCCAGGGGATCCAATACCCTCTTCTGACCTTATTGGGCACTGTACAACATGGATGCACTTACCTATATGCAGGCATAACAGTCATACAAACAAAATAAAAGTAATAGATATTTTAAAAAGCAAGTACCTTGCTGGGCAAAGTGGTGTATGTCTTTAATTCTAGCACTTGGAAGGCAGAGGCAGGTGGATCTCTGTGAGTTCAAGGTCAGCCTAGTTTACACAGTTTACATAGAGTTCCAGGCCATCCAGAGCTACACAGTAAGATTCTGTTTCATGCAAATATCTTGCTATGCCAGCCCTGGCCATGCACGCCTGTAATCCTAGCACTCAGGAGACAAGGCAGAGGATCAGGAGTTGGCTACACGGAGAGTCCAAGGCCCTCCTGGGCTACAGAAGACTCTGTCTCAAAACACACACACACACACACACACACACACACACACACCAATACACACAGTAGTAATGATAATAGTAAAAGTTTCTCAAAGGCATTCGAAATGCCATCTTTACTGCTCTCTGGTGTTTAAAGTGACTATCCAAATTAATTTTACTTTTGTCAGTAAACGAATACACCAAATAGTAGCTGTTTCTCTGTTATCAACTAATTAACCTGGAGTATCATTAAGCCCTAACTCTTAGGGGATCCTCACAGTGGGAGTCACTTCACTTAGCTACACTAACAAGGAAGTCCCAAGGAAGCCAAGTTGACCCTCTAGAGCTTCGAAGAGTCTCATAGGCACAGGACATGAGAACGACATGCAGATATATTTGGATCCACATCCACATGTCTGATGGGGTGACCATACCCAAGGACATTAAAGAATATCTACAGACTGCTAGGCATGGTGGCACAAGTCAGGAAGCAGAGGCAGGTGGATCTCTGTGAGTTCAAGGCCAGGCTGGTCTACATAGTGAGTTCTAGGCCAGCTGGGGCTACAAGGGAGACCCTGTCTCAAAAAGACAAAAAAATAAAATAACCACCCCAAAAAGCAAACAAACAAAGAAGAGCAATTATGATGTACTGGTGAGGTGATCACTACAGTAAAGATGCACGACTTTAATCCTAGCACTTAGGAGGCAGAGGCAGGCGGATCTTTGTGAGTTCAAGGCCAGCCTGGTCTACAGAACGAGTTCCAGGACAGCTGGGGCTACAAGGAGACCCTTTCTCGAAAAGACTAAAAAAAAAAAAAAAAGATGAAGAACTTTGGCTAAGAGGCCACTACAGACAGCCTATGGGAATAACATGTTAAGAGTTATACAGACAAGAAAGCCATACATCAATTAACTGATCTCAGTGCTTGTTTTGTTTCTTAAAAGATAGAGAAAATGTTTGTCTGCAGTCATTTTGATATCAGTCAAGATATTGACTTCCCAAACTAAGTACAAAAATCAGTTAAATAATTCTTGGCAGCAGAGAGAAGATACTAAAGAACAGGTAGAGAATTTCCTCTCCTTGGACTAGAAAGTTTGTAGTAATGAGAGGCACTGGCCAAGGTCAGGTGCAGTGGACTTGTACTCTAATGGTCAAATTAAGGTCAGCCAAAGACTAGCATGGCCTAGGTGAGAACCACCACCCCATAAGTCAACCAGATGTCTAGCTCACAGGGGGCTGTAAGCCAATTGCAAAGATTTTAGATAATGAATTGCAAGTGGACAAGCTGGAAAGAAAGACCAAATGAAGAGCTGTAACTAAAGAGAAATGGCCTTAGATGTCTGCAGCCCTTCTGGGACTAGAAGCACAAACTCCAGCTTGAGGCCACCTGAGGCACTTGTTCAGTGTCAACTCGACACACACCAGATGCTTATGTCAGAAATATTCTCTGCACTAGCTCTCAGGAAGGAGTTACAGCAGTTGAAGACACAGAAAAAATTCTGAATTTTATTTATTTATTTAGTGTTATGTCTGCAAGTATGTAAGTGCACCCATGTCATGCAATGCCCACCAAGGTCAGAAGAGGGTGTTAGATCCCTGGAACTGGAGTTTGGATGGTTTTTAGCCACCATGTGGGTGCTGGGAATTGAACCCGGGTCCTTTGCAAGTATAGCCAGTGCTTTTAACTGCTGAACCATCTCTCCAGGCCCAAAATATTATTATTATTTCTAATCTTCATATGTATGAGTGTTTTGCCTTCACTTTTTTAAGTGTACTACATGCGTGTAAATCCATGGACACCAGAAGAGGGCACTGGATCCCTTGGAAATGGAGGTATGGGAACCAAACCCAAGTCCTCTGGAAGAGCAGCGAGGGCTCTTTCTTAACCACTGAGCCATCTCTCCAGCCCCTCCAATTTTTTATTATTATTATTATTATTATTATTATTATTGTCTTTTTGAGACAGTTTTCCTGTAGCCCCAGCTGGCCTGGAACTTGCTATGTAGACCAGGCTGGCCTTTAATTCACAGAGATCTCCTGCTTCTGCCCCTCAAGGGGTGGGATTTTTTTTTAATTATTTTATTTAAAAAAAAATTTTTTTTTATTTGGTCTTTTCAAGATGGGGTCTTCCTGTAGCCTCAGCTGACCTGGAACTCACTCTGTAGACCAGGCTGGCCTTGAACTCACAAAGATCCTTGAACTCACAAAGATCCGCCTGCCTCTGCCTCCCAAGTGCTGGGTTTAAAGGCATGTGCCACCACGCCTGGCTTATTTACTTTTTTTTTTATTTTTTTTTGAATAATTTTTTTTTTAATTTCTGTATGTGTACAAATGTACTGTCTGCATGCAAGTCTGTGCACCCGTGTCGTGCAATGCCGCGGAGGTCAGAAGAGGGTCTCAGATTCCCCTGGAGCTGGAGTTCTGGAATTGGAGTTTCAGACGGTTCTCGGCCGCCATGTGGGTGCTGGGGATCGAACCCAGGTCCTCTGCAAGAGCAGTCGGCGCTCTTAACTGCTAGGCCATCTCTCCAGCCCTATTTACTTTTTTATGTGTATGAGTGTACTGTCTTCATGTAGGTTGGTGCACCCATGTCGTGCAATGCCACGGAGGTCAGAAGAGGGCGTCAGATTCCCCTGGAACTGGAGTTAAAGATGGTTCGTAGCCACCATATGGGTGCTGGGAGTCGAACCTGGGTCCTCTGCAAGAGCAGTCGGTGCTCTTAACTGCTGAGCCATCTCTCCAGTTCCGGATTTTTTTTTTTTTTTTAAATATGGAATGCTAGCCAGGCATGGTGGTGCGCGCCTTTAATCCCAGCACTTGGGAGGTAGCGGTGGGTAGATCTCTGTGAGTTCAAGGCCAGCCTGGTCTACAGAGCGAGCTCCAGGACAGCTGGTACTAAAAGGGAGACCCTGCCTCAAAAATACCAAAAAAAGGAAAAACCTAATACGGAACACTTCCTGAGCTTGTGTGTCATCCTTGCGCAGGGCCCATGTTAATCTTCTCTGTATAGTTCCAATTTTAGTATATGTGCTGCCAAAGCGAGCACGAGATTTTTTTTTTTTAATCTTTATTATTTTTCTTTTTGTGTATGGTATGAATGTATTGCCTGCATGTGTGTAAGTGTACCCCTGTCCTTGCAATGCCACGGAGTCAGAAGGTGTCAGCTGCCAGCCATGTGGGTGTTAGGAATCAAACCTCAGTCCCCAGCAAGAGCAGTCATAGTCATTGTTCTTAACCATTGCGCCATATCTCAAGCCCCATGGTGGGATTAAAGGCATGCGCCACCACACCCAGCCCAGTTTTGAGTTTTTTTTAATTCACTAGGCTACTTGGATAGTTCAGAATCCGTACAGCACCTACCAATGCTAAAGAGATGTAGAAAATCAACTATTGAGAACATAAACAAGCTGCCAATAAAAAAATCTTTAATAAAGATGACAGAGCTATCTAGATACAAGCTAACAGAGCCTAACAGGCCATGACAGAGTAATCAATCATCAATTACGAGGACTGTGAATATATATATGACTCAATCAAGGCAAGAGAACTTTTTTTTTTTTTTTGGTCATTTCGATACAGGTCTCCCCATAGCCCCAGCTGTCCTAGAACTCACTCTGTAGACCAGGCTAGCCTTGAACTCACAAAAAATCCGCCTGCCTCTGCTTGTGCCTTCCAAGTGTTAGGATTAAAGGTGTGCACCACCATGCCCAGCTAAGAGAACTTCTAAGGTAAAAAATCAGAATACTAGAAGTGACCATTAGGGAGAAATTCTAAGTTCACTATTTTTTTTAGAAAATGTGCTCCATATTGAAAAGGACCAATTTCTTTTGAAAGATCTAATTATTTTTATTTTCTCTCTTCTCTCCTTCTTCTGGAATATATTTTAAATAGTACACTTAGGGGGCTGGAGTACCTGTTAAGAGCATTTGCTTGTCTTGCAGAGGACCCAAGCTCAGTTCCCAGCACCCACATGGTGGCTCACAGCCACCTAGACCTCCAGTTCCAGGGGTCTGAGGGCCTTTGCTTGCATATTCAGGTACCACACACTTACATGAGACTTATGATTCTTTTGCCTCAGCCTGGGATTATAGACCTGCACTACTGTGGCCAGCAAGAAGAATTCATTAGTCATATAAAACGGGGTATTCGTCATATTTAAAATGACCATAGGAAAAAAAATTAATAATTAAAGAAAATGACCACAGGTCCAATGGAGGAGACCTGGAAAGACAGGAGAGAAGCCATACTTCAGGACTTGGAAGGACAGCCTGGACAAGAGGGTCCCACCCTATTCAAAACCTCTCAAAGGTTATGAGAGTCTCAGTGGTGCAAAGAAGCCCACATAAGACTAGTTCAGAAGTTCCAGGTCTTGAGTCCTCCCAATGGGTCCAATTAGATGCAGCCATAGCCATAGCTAGGAAACTTTCAAGCAAGATCAGACAGGGACAAACAATAGCAAAAAGATGGAGGCTGTGTTACAGGAGTTCCAGACTAAAGTTGTGAGCAGAAACAGTCTGGACACAAATAATCAGAGCGCTCATGCTTTTTTCTATTGAATCATTTTATATATTCCAGCTGTGACTGGGCTGGGACAAAATGTAATATCCGTACTTCAGTTAATATGGTTGCTGGGTCTTCTAAATCTTCATGCAACTAAAGATATAATGCCTTTTAGTTTTAAGCAAATTTAGGCTCAATGTGTTTCAAGTAAAAAGAGAAAAAGAAATATGTGCAGTTATTTTTAAGCTACTTGCAATGAAAGGGGAAACAGGTAACATCTCATTAAATGAAAAGAGGTTATATTATTATTGTTGTTATTATTATTATTATTATTATTATTTTGGTATTTTTGAGACAGGGTCTCCCTATAGCCTCAGCTAGCCTGGAGTTCAGTCTGCAGACCAGGCTGACTTTGAACTTATAGAAATCCGCTGCCTCTCCCTCCTGGGCACTAGGATTAAAGGCGCCCGGTTTAAAGATGGTTCTTAGCCACCATGTGGGTGCTGGGAATCAAACCTGGGTCCTCTGCAAGAGAAGTCAGTGCTCTTAACACTGAATCCCCAAAAAGGCGTGTGCCACCATGCCCATTCTAGCTGGGCATGGTGGCACACACCATTAATTCCAGGCAGATGGATATCTGTAAGTTCAAAGCCAGGCTGGTCTACACAGTGAGTTCCAGGACAGCTGGGGCTGGGGGAGACCCTGTCTCAAAAATAAACAAACAAACAAACAAACAAACAAATATTCTATCCAAACCAATGTTATATGGTATGGCTTAACTATCACAATACTCTACTCTCCCCACCCCCCCCAAAAACTCTTTAAATGAAAGTGTTAACTTGAGGACTGGTGAGATGGCTCAGTTGTTAAGAGCACTAGATGTTCTTCCAGAGGACCTGGGTTCCGTTCCCAGAACACTATGGCAGCTATCAGCTGTCCCTAAGTCCAGGTCTGAGGATTTTAAAGCCCTTTCTTTTCTGGCCTCTGCAGGCACTGTACACATGGGTGCACTTATATCCATCTAGGCAAAATACACATACACATTAAAAAAGTCCCAATTTGGCTAATTAAAAGTTAGTTTCTCTGGCTCTCAGTGTTAGGGTAAAACAGTGAAGGAAGTATTATTTTTGTTAATGGTATTTCTTTTTTTTTTTTTTTTTTTTTTTTTTTTTTTTTCTCGGCTTCCCCTGGAACTGGAGTTCTCCTGGAATTGGCTGTTACAGACGCTCTCAGCCGCCATGTGGGTGCTGGGGATCGAACCCGGGTCCTTTGTAAGAGCAGTCGGCGCTCTTAACCGCTAGGCCATCTCTCCAGCCCCTTGTTAATGGTATTTCAAATCTGTTGTTGTTTTAGATATTTTAGAAAGTGGGAATGTGGCTGTTTGTAGGTACTCTATTAGCATGCATTTGATCTCTAGCGCATAAATCAGGTACGATGGCACATTCCTATAATCCCAGCACTAAGGAGATAGAGCTGGGAGGGATCAAAAGTTCAAGGTCAGCCTTGGCTATAGAGCAAGTTTGAGGCTAGCCTGGGATACATGAAGTACTATCTCAAAAAGAATATAGACAGGGGGACTTGCTGGGAAGAAAAGTGAGTGCAAAGAGATGACAGAGGGAAACAATGGGTGAAAACAACCAAAACATGTTATACAAATGTATATGACTGCCAGAAAATAAAATAAATTAAAAATAATAGAAATACTTTAGATATTTTTGAAAGAAGTACTAAGTAATCTCAAGTAACCACAAGATAAAGAATTAATAAAATTTGGGGCTAGGAGATATATGTCAGTGGTAGAATACTTGCCTAGCATGCAAGAGGCCCAGGGTGTGATCACTAGCAAAACACACACACACACACACACACACACACAACACACACACACACACTGGGGGAACATCAATCACACCTTCAATGCCCCATGATCATCACAGATAATGTGATATCCTTATGTCACTCCAGGTCATCTGTAGATTAGGAAGAGGATACTGGGCAGATGGACAACACTTTAAAAAAAGGGACTGGATGGAAGAAAAACTAATCAACATTAAATTGTATAATTCTTTCATGTAATTTGAACATGACAGGAGAAAGAGCTGAAAACATGGTATTTTCCCTAGAACATTATTCCCCAGACGAGACATATCTTAGAAGAATTCTGATTTTAAAAATTATGAATGTGGGGCTGGAGAGATGGCCTAGCGGTTAAGAGCACCGAACGCTCTTACAGAGGACCGGGGTTCGATCCCAGCATCCACATGGCGGCCGGAACCGTCTGTACTCCAATTCCAGGAGAACACTCAAGTTCCAGGGGAACTCATCCAGATTACCACCTCTTCAGACAACTCCTGCGGCATTGCATGACACAGGTCAGACCTAAATGCGCAGACAGTAATTCTACCATACTAGAAATAAGAAGAAATAAAAAATTAATACAAAAATAAAAAGATATAAAAAAATAAATAGAAAAATGTTATGAATGTATATGAAATGTCATATCATGAAGATCTCATTTGGTTATATGCTGTAATTTAAAAATTTTAAATAGTGTAATGGTAAATCAGTTTGTTGTTGCCCAGAAACTTGCATAATGCATTTCTTCTTATATCTTCACAATGAAGATCAGCATGTATAAGAATCTTATACATCCTGGAAGAACCACCCTAACTACCTTTCTTAAAGAAAGCCATTTTCTTTTTTTTTTTTTTTTTTTATTATTTTTCTTTGCATGTGTATGAATGTACTGTCTGCATGCAGGTCTGTGCACCCGTGTCGTGCAATGCCGCGGAGGTCAGAAGAGGGTCTCGGATTCCCCTGGAGCTGGAGTTCTCCTGGAATTGGAGTTACAGACGGTTCTCAGCCGCCATGTGGGTGCTGGGGATCGAACCCGGGTCCTCTGCAAGAGCGTCGGTGCTCTTACCCGCTAGGCCATCTCTCCAGCCCTAAAGTAAGCATTTTCAAATCTATTTGATTCATTAATAGCTTTTTAAAAAAATAAAACATTAAAAAAATCCCTAGAGACTTAGGTTTTATGGAGCGCACTTTAGGAAATGGAAGATTAGGAGAATTAATCATAGAGACATTCATGTGTAGGACAGACCTGTCTCCTGAGAGTTCTTCCTGCTTAAAAACTGAAAACCATCAACCAACTTTACCATTGCCTAAAATGCTTAATTGCTCTTTATTACCTAGAATTCTAGTTATAGTCTTTAATGAACATCTCCCGGGAGGTCTCAAATACCAGCCATCT
This sequence comes from Rhizomys pruinosus, assembly GCA_009823505.1. Classification (NCBI taxonomy): domain Eukaryota; kingdom Metazoa; phylum Chordata; class Mammalia; order Rodentia; family Spalacidae; genus Rhizomys; species Rhizomys pruinosus. The sequence goes on along the minus strand of VZQC01000690.1, from coordinate 778,874 downwards.
ACGGATTCACATAAATCAGTGTGTTAATACTACTACACAGTGACAAAGTGCTTTACAATATTCAAAAATGCACATGGGTGTACACACACACACACACACACACACACACACACACCGTTCTTTCTTCAAGATATGTAATAAAGGCTGGTAAGATGGTGCAGTGGATTAAGTACTTGCCAAGTAAGTATAAGGACTGGATCTCCCCAAACCACATAAAAGCTGGGTAGGCACAGTGACTGTTTATAATCCAGGCACTTAGGAGATCCCCAGGGCAAGCAGACTAGCTAGACTAACTGGAACCGATGAACTCTAGGTTTAGTAAGTGTTCCTGCCTCAATAAAGTGGAAAGAGACTGATGAAAGACTCCAGATATCACCTATGTATTCCCCATCACATACATGTGGAAAAACAGATATATATACACCACACACACACATTCCCCATGCAATATGGGTGTGTTTCTGTGTGTTACAGTCAAGATCTTAAATTAGGTAATTCAAATCTAGTATCCTTTCTAGGTTTTTATTTTTATTTTTTTACTGTTTTTTTTTTTTTTGTCTGCATGCATGAGTGTTGTTTGTGCACCCGTGTCGTGCAACAGCGTGAGGTCAGAGAGGTGTCGGATTTCGTGGAACTGGAGTTTCCTGGAATTGGAGTTACACATGGTTCATATTAGCCACCATGTTGGTGCTTGAGGGATCAAAACCAGAGTGGTCCTCCTCTCAAGAGCAGATCGCGCTGCTGAACTTGGAATAGGCCATCTCTCCAGCCCCCTTTTCTAGGTATTTTTATGAGTCCGAAATGGAGGTATAAGCAATGTCTCTGGCTAATTGCAATTTAAGTTTCAAAACCCTGACTATACAGAGTTTCCAGGACCATAGATAGACAAGCTGTTGCTAACCATAGCAGGGTGGGTCTCAGCTTCGTCTGTCTCAATCAATTCATAGTTTTTGGCTAAACTAGAGATGAAACTTCTTACTGATGATATTATGCGTTTATATATGTTCTTGCGTTGACAACAAAAGAATACTAAAAAATGGCATTGTGAAAACGATTTGGCCGATCTCAGCATGATTCATTCCTTTCAACAACAGAGAGCTCCCTTGCGTAAGTTGATTCAAGATTTGATACAGAGATGGAGTGCAGAGGATTCTTTTCAATTGTAACATTGACTTCACTCTTGTGCTTTATCATTATTTTAATTTATTTTATTATCTCATTTAATTTATTTTTTATTTATTTTTTATTTATTTATTGTATATTTATTATTTTTTGAGACCAGTTCTCCTATAGGCCCCAGCTGGCCTCGGTAACACACCATGTAGACCAGGCTGGCGCTGAACTCGTACGTAGCCACTGGTGATTCGCCTGCCTCTGCCTCCCCAAGTGCTAGGTGTTAAACGGTGGTGTCCACCTCACCCGCGCTATCACTTTTTTTTTTTTTTTTTTTTTTGTCTTTTAGGACAGGGTTTCCCTGTAGCCCCAGCTTGGATGGTTGGAACTCACTTCTGTAGACCAGGCTGCCTCGTAACTCACAAAGATCCCACCTGCCCTCTGCTTCCTGAGTGCTGTTTAAAGTGAATGCGCACCACACCTGGCATATCACTTCTAAAAATACCATTAAAGACAGACAGAATGAGGAAAGAGGCCATCTTTGCTCTTATTTTACTTAGCCATTTTTAAAATATTTCAGTTTTCTAAAACTACTATCCAAAGAATACAAGCAAAATTTAAACTTGACTTCTATTTCAGTTAAGGTTCAAACTCTTTAGTTATCAGAGAAAGATACTGATAAAAACACTACTTTCTAGACAGAGGAGAAAAACCTTCCAGACTTTAAATGGAAAATATATCTAAGTATTTACACCTATGAAAGGAACATTAAATCTCTACATGTCTGCTTGGTTACCACCCAAGATTGATGCTGTTAGGTTTTTGTTTTTTTTGGGGGGGGGGAGGAAAGGTTTATTCAGCTTACATCTCCTGGGTCAAGTTCATCAAGCAGGAACTCAGGCGCGGAACCTGGAGGCCATGGGAGGATGCTTTCACTGAGTTGCTCTCTGACTCATCCCAAGCCTCCTTTTATACGTCTGTCACTGTCAAGTCATCCAAGGAACAATACACCGACAGATGTGGCACGGCCTAATCCAATGAGCCAATTCCCCAACCCAGAGGCTCCCTCAACCCAGGTGGTAGATCAAGTTGACAACAAAGCTTATCCAGCACAATTTGACCCCTTGTCAACATTAACACCAAACAAACCAAGCATCACCTATTAAACCACCTTTCAGTTCTTATCCCCAAGTATGATGTTAACATATAATACAACCTAAGACATTGACAACCTTAAAAGCTCAGCGCTCCTTTAAATGTCCAAACACTTTAAGTCCAGTCTATTAAAAGTCTCTTTAACTGTGGGCTCCTGTAAATCTAAAACATTAAGTACTATCTATTTCAAAGGAAGAATCATGGCACTTCTCAAACAAAACCTAAGTCTGCGCAAGTAGCTCAAGGCTGGACACGGGATTCACTACATATCTTCGGACTCCAAAGGGTCTCAGCAGCTCCCCTCCTGACTCTGCCGTCCTGTGGCACAGCTCATTCTCGCAGGCCCAGGCCAGACTCCATTTCACACCTACCGCTGCTCTTTTGGTCTCATCCCACATGGGTCCGTCATCTCCAAAAAAGCCTGGGGTCACTACTGAAACTGAGCAGCACCTTCACCACTGGTCTCTTCTTGACCTCTCCTGGTGCAAAGCGCTCAGCTTCTCTCTCATGACCCCTCGCAATTTCTGGGGTCTTACACAGCAACCGAGGTGACTTTCCACCAATGGTCTTCTCCTGACCCTGTCTCACAGTGCCAAGCTCGCTGCTTCTGTGACCCATCACATTTCAACAACCAGAACCATATAGGAGACTCTTTACATGTTACCAAGTCCCGTTTCCTGGTGAGGTGGAGTCAGGCCTTCTCTGAGGTCACAGGCTTCTGTTTTTGGTGCTGACTGATGCAAATACGTTCTCTACAGAAGATTTCCATCGTACGAGTGTATGACTAGGTCTCTCTTACTTACAACTGTATTCTCTGCTCACCCCAGCTAACCAGCCCGCATCATATATGTTCCCCAGCATAACAAAGATTATCCCTTCAGGTTCTGGTCTCTTGTTACTTAACAGCTGACTCTTCAGCCCCAGCATGACCAGAACCCACACCGAACTAAACATCCTTGATGATCTCTGCTTCTCAATTCATGAAACTTCACAAGCCGAGTGCCTCATCGTCTAACAACCCTTCAGCACATAAACTGCTTCCAAAGCTCCACAGCAACAATCTTTAGCATTCAATGATCTTCCCAAGTCCCAAAGTTCCAAACGCCTCCCCAAACCCTTCCCCAAACCCAAGGTCAGGTCTGTCACACAAATACCCAACTCTCTGTACCAATTTTCTGTTCTTGTTTGGCTTTCATTGCTTGTGACAAAACACTCTGACCAGCACCAACTTTGGGGAGGAAAAGGGTTTATTCAGCTTACATCTCCTGGGTCACAGTTCATCAAGGCAGGACTCAGGACAGGACTGGAGGCCATGGAGGACTTCTGTTCACTGGCTTGCTCTCTACTGGCTTGCTCCGCCTGTTAGTTTAAAGTTCTATATTTAATTTATTTCATATATCGTTTTTTTATTTTTTTTTATTTTTGAGACACGGTCTCCCTTTAGTCCTAGCTGGCCTAGATCTGGCTCTGTAGACCAGGCTGCCCTTGAACTCTCAGAGGCCAGCCTGGTCTCTCTGACAGCTAGGGCTACAGGAGGACACTGTCTCAAACACACACACACACACACACACACGCGCAAAGAATTATTAGTTCTTGGACATACAGTTAGGCACAATTTAAGTAGAGCAGGTTCATCAATAATACAGATTAATATATGTGTCATCAGCTGGGTGTGGTGGCACACACCTTATTTTTTAATTTTTTTTTTGATTATTATTTTTTGGATGTAGTATGAATGTGTACTTGTTTGCATGCAGGTGCGTCGCAACCCGTGTGTTGCAATCTGCCGCGTGAGGTCAGAAGAGGGTCTCAGATTTCCCCTGGAACTGGAGTTCTCCTTGAAATGGAGTCTACAGACGGTTCTCAGCCGCCATAGTGGGTGTGGGATCGAACCGGGTTCTCTGGAAGAGCGTCGGTCTTAACCGCTAGGCCAACTATCCTCCGCCGGTGGAGAACACTTTAATCCTAGCACTGTGGGAGGCAGAGGCCAGGAGGATCTCGTTGAGTTCAAGGACCAGTTTCTGTCTATCAGAGTGAGCTCCATGCCAGCTGGGACTAAAGGAGAGCCCTGTTCTAAAAATACAAAAAAAAAAAAAATTATATATACATATATATTATGTGTGTGTGTGTGGCTGTGTGATGGTTGGTGTGTGTGTGCATCTAGTAAGTAGTTCCTAAAGTACTTAATTCCTCTTTCTCTAACTCTAAGACACTCAAACTGGTGTTCTTATTCCACAGGACAATTAAATCATGCCTCTGAAATGTTAAGGGCCGTCCTCAAGACCACAGCACAAATGACAAACAAGTCAGGGGAGACTCAGCTTTCCTAATTCTCAAGCCAGTGCTCCTTGTTTTAGTTAGAAAGTAATTTAATCCGGAGCTGTCATAACTGTACCCCTTCCTACATTCTAGGTCAGTTCAAGGCCAGTCTGGAGTATATACAAATCTTTGACTCGAAAAAAAAGGAGGGGGGTTAATGGTTATAGAGGATTCAAGTTAGAATCCCAGCAGCCAAACATGGCAGCTAAAAGAACTTTCCATAATCTAGTGTCCAAGTTGACCTGTATACCACCTCTTCTGGCGTCTGTGGGCATTGATGCACACAAAACATTGATACACACAAAAATAAATTTTTAAGTGAAAATCAAAATAGTAGAAAGTATAGAAAACTTTCAAACTTATTTTCTCAGAATTCCAAAATATTTAATATGTCCAAAGGCATACCAGAAAAACCCTGACAGCTCCAGGTGCTCCTTAGGTCATACAACATTTATACTCTTTTAGTTTTTTTTTTTATTTTTTTTTTTATTATTTCTGTATGTGTAGAATGTACTGTCTGGCATTTCAGGTCTGTGCACCCGTGTCGTGCAATGCCGCGGAGTTCAGAAGAGGTTCGGATTCCCTGGAACTGGAGTTCTCCTGGAATTGGAGTTACAGACGGTTCTCAAGCCGCCATGTGGGTGCTGGGGATCGAACCCGGGTCCTCTGCAAGAGCGGTCGGGCTCTTAACCGCTAGTCCATCTCTCCAGCCCCCATACAACATATACTCTTGAAGCTATCTGAAATACTGAAACAAGTATAAATTTCTTCACCTCACTATGGAACTCTGGCTGGCCTCAAACTCAAAGATCTGCCTGTTTCTGTTTCCCAAGTGCTGGATTATAGGCATGTGCCACTATGGCCAGCCAAGTAAGAACAAAATTCAATAAGGGACCTATGATTTATTATTTACTTATTATTATTTATTTATTTATATTTATTTATTTTATTTTTGTTCTTTCGAGACAGGGTCTCCCTGTAGCCCCAGCTGTTCCAGGAATCACTCTGTAGACCAGGCTTGGCCTTGGACTCACAAAAGATCTGCTGCCTCTGCTCCCAAGTGCTAGGATTAAAGGCGTGGCGCCACCCCTATGCCCGGCTCGGGACCTATGATTTATAAATGTAGGTTTGGGGATAAAAGATTTCATGGAAGAAGCAAGTTTGAAGAAACACTGGACCCTGAAAGGCTAGGAGTGCGAGTCAGTGATAGAAGCACCCCCACATCCCTAGCCCAGCAGAAAGGAATAGACCGACACAGAAAGGCTAGGAGTGCGAGTCAGTGATAGAAGCACCCCCACATCCCTAGCCCAGCAGAAAGGAACAAATAGACCAACACAGAAACAAATGGAAACACCAGGCCCCAGATAAGATGTATGGCTTGGTCTCAGCACTCGGGAGGCAGAGTCAGGCAGATCTCTGTGAGTTTGAAGCCAGCCTGGTCTACCCAGCAAGGTCCAGGACAGCCAGAGCTATAGGGAGTCCCTGCCTCAAAAAGACCAAATAAATAATAAACAAACAAACAAACAAACAAATAAATATGGCTTGGGAAAGAAGACTCAGAAGCAGCAGCAACTCTGCCTTTACTTGACAGCTATCTTGAGGAAGTAGCCAAACATTTCCTAGACTCTTGTAAAATAAAGGCTGCTGGATCAGGCACAACCTGTGGGTTAGTCCAGATTGAGTGTCAGAGAATAATTTTATTTTCTAAGTAGGAAAATCTTTTTTTTTTTTTTATTCAAGTAAGGTTTTCTTTTTGGTCTGGAATTCACTACGTAGACCAAGCTGGCCTTTAACTCACAAACTCCTGCCTCTGCTGGAACTAAAGGTGTGTACCACTACCCCCAGCTTCAAGAGAGTATCCTTAACTAAGTAGGAAAGGAAAGTTATACAAAGCATAGTCAGGAAGAAATGTAGATATGTCAAAAGTTAGAAGAAAAGGATTTCCCATTTGGGCTACTGTTGGGCCCTGTGGGCCCTCCAAGAGAATGCGGCCTACTGTGATCCCCTGAGCCTGACTAGAGTTTAGTGGCTGGTCACTTCCACATAGGAGTGACTCAGCATAGCTGATCTGAATTACTATTGGCCCAAAGCTACCCCCCCACTCTACATATTTCCCCTCCTGCCTTCTCTTCTCCGCCCCTCCTGCTGAGCAAATATAAGCGGCTGCCTGATGCAATAAAGTGAGTCCTTGCTTCCATGAGCTCCTGGTCTGGTGTGTTCTCTTGCGGACCGTCAACACTCATCTTCCTGCTCAGCCCCATCCACCAAGGAGGCTGGCTGGTTCGAGCTTCTTCTCCCCTGTCCCTCTTCAGGTGACACCCACAGACTGGTGTTTCTGCCTGGTTACCTTTGGAAGTTTGCTGACGGGCCAATTGGTCTATGGGTGAGTGTACCCCCTTAAGACATGGGGAAGTCCAATTCAAAAATTGATCCCTCTTTAGAATCCCTTAGGATCCTCCTCAAGAGTAGAGGTTTAGACCTCTCTGATAACCAGGCCCACCAGGCCTGGGACTATTGGCTGAAATTCGCCCCTTGGTTACCGGAGGGCAACCTTTTTGATTGTGACACTTGGGATAGGGTTGAAAAGCTAATCAGAAAAACTCAAATGGAAAAGGGGGAGATTCCCCCCATGGGGACGCTCCCCACTATGGCAGCTCTGAAGGGGTGCTTCCCACCCTGCCCCCCAAATACACGGGTAGAGGCCCTGGCCCCAAAGGCCAAAAAGCCTCCAGGGGTGGGGCCATCAGAACCGGATCCAACAGAACCGGATCCGACAGCTAAGATAGATTCACCGGACCAGCCCCAAACCCTCTATCCCTCCCTTGACTCCTTTGGGAGTGCTCCCTGGCCCCGTAAAGGTCCACTCCAGCCAGACCCCCCCAACCAATCCGTTTCGGGCCCCATCAACATCCCCTTCATATGGGGGGGGGCGACATACAACTCAGGGGAGGGGCCACAGGCATTCCCCGTAAACCTGGCAGCAGGAGGAAACCGGCCTTTAGATTGGTACCCATGGGAGGCCAAGGACCTCAAAGAGCTCAGCAAGGCAGGGAGGAAGATGGCCTCAATTCTCCCTGGGCCACGACGCTGTTGCAAGACATTGCCTACCATCCCTGCGCCCCTAAGGACTGGATTGATGTGGCTGAGGCTGTTCTCCCTAGTCCTATGTTCATCAAATGGACCGCCTTTTTCAAGGAGGAGTGCAGACTTAGGGCAGAGGAGAATCGGAGGGCCAACCCTCCCATCCCTATTACATTCAGGATGCTTTCAGGGACGGGACGGGTACCACACAGGGATCCAGCAAGCAGCCGTCCCAGCCCTTACAGGGACGAGGTGAGACAATTCGGATTGGACGCTTGGGAGAAACTAAACGAGAGCCCTACTGAGTTGCCAACCGCGGGGGTGAGGCAAAAGCCTGGGGAACCACTGCCAATTTCATTGATAGGGTTCAACAAAGCATCCATGCAAAGCTCCCTGTAGGGGAGCTTAGAGACAAGTTTGTAAGGCTGGTGGTATGGGAAGGGATGAACAATGACCAACGCATGGCATGTGCGGGCTTGAAGGACCAGTCTATGAGTAGCTGGGTGATTGCGTCACAAGATGTGGGCACCCAGCATCACCAGTCCCAGTCCCTGGCCCTTGCCCTACAGGCCCAGACAGTGGTAATGACTGAGGCTCTTACATGAGCTTTGGCGGTGCGGGAGGAGAAGCCCCACAAAAAAAGGGGGGATGGGGGCCTGCTTTAGGTGCGGGCAAGAGGGCCACTTCAGAAGGGACTGCCCTCAAGGGGGCGCTGGAGTAGGGCTGGGGGCAGGGACCAGGCCTCCCAGCACCCTGTGTCCCCGGTGTAAGAAGGGCTTCCATTGGAAAAGGGACTGCAGATCAAAGTTTGACCTGGAAGGCAAGCCTTTAAACTAGCCTTGGGGCAGCCTCCAGCCCCGTCACACCAAGGAGGAACATGTCCGGAAAAACGAGGTGCTAGGCATTAAAATGTGAGAACCCAGGCTCACTGGACGGTCGCCTTAACTGAGGGCCTGTGCCCCCAAATGCCAGTCGTCATTGGGGGCATCAGATTCCAGTGCTTGATAGAAACCAGAGCATACAGGACAGTTTTAAGAAAAGAGGAGGTGCTTGCCGCCTTGTCCCTAACACCTGGGCCCATAGTTTTGGGGGTGGTAGGGAACTCCAGAACAGAAGAGACCTCCACCCTCATGTGATGGGTGGGTCAAGATAGGGACCAGGGTAAGATTAGACCACTGGGAGCCCGGGGCCTCACATCCAACCTACTAGGCCAGGACTTACTGGGGCAGATGGACGCAGTGCTGACCACTGATTATGTTTTTTGAGGATTCCCCTGAATGACCCCCCCTACTCAGAAAAGGGGAAACAAGTCAAAATCTACCCCCAATCATAGGGGCCACTGCTCCCTGGGTTCCTCCTATTAGATGGAAGCCGGGTAAGCCTGTCTGGGTAAAGCAGTGGCCATTAGCACAACCAAAGTTAGAAGCCCTACACCAGCTAGTGGAGGAATAACTGAGGCTCGGACATATTCGCCCAACCCTGAGTCCCTGGAACACACCCGTCTTTATTATCCACAAAGCCTCGGGTTCATGGCGCATGCTCCAGGACTTAAGGAAGGTAAATGATAGGATGGAGCTGGTCGGAACCCCCTTGCGGGGCATGCCTTGGACTCCCGCAATCCCCACAGACTTCTCGATTGCAGTAATCAACCTTAAAGATTGTTTTTTCTCAATCCCCCTGCACCCAGAAGACTGTGGTAAGTTTGCCTTTTCAGTGCCATCTCTCAACTACTCTCAGCCAGATCGCCGATATGAGTGGGTAGTGCTACCCCAAGGTATGGCCGACAGCCCTGCATTCTGCCAACAGTACCTCGCCATCCTCCTGGCCCCATGTTGTCACGGAAAGATTCCCTATTATACCTCTATATGGATGATCTTATTATTGGCCACCGGAATCCTCACGAGTTGCAAGGATTGCAACATAATATCGCAAATGCTAATACAGGGGGGGATTCATGGTGGCACCTGAAAAGATCCAACGAGTCCCCCCCTTTTAAGGTATTAGGCACCCATCTCTCCCTCACAAAGGTCAGTCCTGTAAAACCTAACATAAGTACCAGCACAACTCACTCTGACACAGCTCCAAAGTCTGCTCGGTGAGATTAACTGGCTTAGGCCCAGGGTGGCCGTCCCCACAGAGACATTAACACCACTGTTTGACTTACTGAGAGATAGGAGTCCCCAAGAGGAGATCCCTATCACACAAGAGCATCGAGGGATCTTCAGGGCTTTTCAAGAGGCTTTGCATGACTGCTCCTTAGCTGGATACTCCAGAGAATACCCTCTATCCCTATGGGTGCTGGCAGGGCCTGGCTTAGCTACAGCAGTGATCTCTTAAGAAGGGGGACCCCTGGAATGGATATATACATCTACAGCTGGCACGCCTCGGGTGTACTCTCAGACAGACCATTTGGCAGACGCTATAATACGGGGGAGGACACAGGCACAGAGGCATTACGGGACAGACCCCCATCACATTATCCTCCCGTATAGGACATCAGATATTGAATGGCTAGCCCGCAATCTTGCACCTGGCCATCTCCTTGGAAGGGTTTGTAGGAAGAGTAGACTGCCACTTTGGGCCCTCTAAGTGGGCCTCCTTCTTACAGAAATTTCCCCTAGTGCTCACAATGCCCTCCTTGCTTTCTAAGACACCTATACTGCATGCACTGTGCATTTTCACTGACGGAGGGAAAGCCGGCTTGGCCTATGCAGCCTTCAGAGGGAACAGTCCCACTCCAACCAGCCAGAGATTCCAACCGAGCCACTCAATATAAGGGCTGTTGGCGGTAATAATGGCGTTGCAGGACATTCGTGAGCCATGTAACCTCTTTTCTGACAGTCTATATGTTACTAATCTCCTGCCTCACTTACCACAGGCCCATATCAGGCTTGACAGTAACCCAATCTCCCCCCTTATGGTAGAGCTTAAAGCCCTCTTGGAAGGAAGGAGTGCCCAGATATATCTCCAGCACCTTAGAGGACACTCGGGCCTCCTTGGCTTCTTATCTATGGGAAATGCCTTAGCAGAGCAGCTGGCCTCAGGGCCTAACATCTTACCAGCTCAGGAAGCTGCAAACTTTCATGAACTAACCCATGTAAATTGGAGAGGGCTACACTAAAGGTTCCCCCAGGTGCCTGTGAAAGAATTGAAAAAAATTGTCCAAACATGTAAATCTTCCAATCCTTTTCTCAGAGTACCCCCGCTTCAACCCCAAGGAGTTCATCCTCAGGGCCTGAGACCTAATGCCCTCTGGCAATCAGATGTCACTCTCTTCCCTGCCTTTGGTAAGCTTAAATATGTGTTTGTACCCATTGATACTTGCTCCAGAGCCTGCTGGGCCACAGCCCATTCTGGAGGGAAGGCCAAACATGCCCATCCCATTTTCTGCAATGCTTCACAACATCAGCGCTGCCCCGCCAGGTGAAAACGGACAACAGACCTTGCTTCACCTCGAAGGCTCTTGCAGGCTTTTTCGAGAGATGGGGCATCAAACATGTGACAGGAATCCCTTACAATCCCCAGGGACAAGCCATTGTTGAAAGACACCACCAATACCTTAAGGAATAATTACAAAAACAAAAAGGGGGAACAAGCCCCCACCTGCAGCTGGCAGAGGCCCTGTTTACTATAAATACTTTAAATTTTTCTAAAGAAATGACTGAATCAAGATTCCAAAAACACTGGGGGCATACGAGCCTCAGCCCCCAGGTAAAGGTCAAGTGGAAGGACCCACTGACGCATCAGTGGAGGGGCCCAGACCCACTGCTCACAGTGAGCCTCCGCCGCCAGGTAAAGGTCACATGGAAGGACCCACTGACGCATCAGTGGAGGGGCCCAGACCCACTGCCCACAATGGGGAGGGGCTTCAGCTGCGTATTCCCCATAGGGGAATAAGCCCCAATTTGGATACCGGCTAGAAACCTCAAATACCTCCCCCAACAGGGGGACAATGATAATGACCCCTCCAGGGGATGCGTCACCCCCGAGGATGGCCCCTCTGTTCTTCCCTCAGGATCAGCCTAGGATGAAAGTGACGCTGCTCCTCCTGCTGCTGGCGAGCACCTAGAGGAGAAGTGCTGCTTCTACGCTAACTGGTCTGGAGTTGTGCATGACAAGATAAGAAAGTTACAGGAAGATCTGGAAGAAAGAAGAAAGCAACTGCTAGAGGACCCATTTTGGACCGGGCTACACGGCCTCCTGCCCTACTTACTCCCCCTGCTTGGACCCCTCCTTACACTTTTCCTTCTTCTCACCTTTGCCCCATTGTTAATAAGGTCATACAGTTTATCCAGGGGAGGTTAGACGCAGTAAAGTTACATCAGGTCGAGGTCCACTATCACAGGCTCGCCAGCCAGGAACCAGGGTCTTATGAACGGCCATCTTCATGTGCTTGCCCAACCCCCACCCTCCATGTGGCCAATGAAGGGTAAGACCCCAGAGAGACTGGGGCAACCTAAGACAGGGCATGGAGAGGCTCTTCAGCAGACCGGAGTCGACGGGTAAGATCCTTCTGCACTCAGCCAACCTAAGACCGGGACCAAAACCTTAGCTGTTTGTATCCCAAAGACAGGTAAGACTGAGTTCGCAAGAATGGACAACCTAAGACGGGGGCTATGTTTCTCCTCCTGCGTTACAAAAACAAAAGGGGGAATTGTTGGGCCCCATGGGCCCTCCAAAAGAATGCGGCCTACTGTAACCCCCTGAGCCTGACTAGAGTTTAGTGACCTGTCTCTGGCCGGTCACTTCCGCACAGGAGTGACTCAGCATAGCTGATCTGAATTACTATTGGCCCAAAGCTACCCCCCCACTCTACGTATTTCCTCTCCCCTCCTGCCTTCTCTTCTCTGCCCCAACTGCTGAGCAAATATAAGCAGCTGCCTGATGCAAAAAAGTGAGTCCTTGCTTCGATGAGCTCCCGGTCTGGTGTGCTCTCTTGTGGACCATCGACACTCATCATCTCGCTCAGCCCCATCCACAGAGGAGGCCGGCTGGTTCGAGCCTCTTCTCCTCTGTCCCTCTTCAGGTGACACCCACAGGCTACCTCTCAATCAGCATTCAATCAGTAGTCTGCTCGTTAATAAATATTCAATGTTTATCAACTATGTAAGAGCTACTCTGAAAGACAGTGCCCTCATGGACTGTACAGCCTGAAACAGAGTAAATAGACATCAAAAAGGGCATTATTTTATTACTCTGGTATTTAATTCCACAAAGAACTAGTAGATGATGATCTATGGGGGAGGTTAAATTCGAGTGAAGAAAGGATTCCCAAAACTGTCACAATGAAGGTGAAACTTGAGGGAAAAACATTAGCCAGGAAATGGTAGGTCTGATGCTGAGAAATGGATACAGGGCCAATTGCAGCTGGCTCAGGATGAGTAGGAAGAAAGGGAAGCTGAGGCAGAAGCACTTAAGGGTGTATGACTTTATCCAAAAAGCAGGCATCAAAAAATTTAAATAGGGAAGTAATTTGTTTTAAATTATGAGTTTAAGAGAACTAATAATGGATTGAGCTGGGCATGGTGGTGAACGCCTTTAATCCCAGCACTCGGGAGACAGAGGCAGGCAGGTCTCTGGGAGTTCAAGGCCAGCCTGGTCTATAAAGTGAGTTTCAGGACAGCTTGGGGCTGCAAGGAGACCCTGTCTCAAAAAGACAAAAAAATAAATAAATAATTGATAGAGCCAGGAGTGGTGGCACATGACTGTAATCCTCGCACTTAGAAGGCTGAGGTGGGAGGACGACCAGATGAGAGAGCCTGGCTACCTTAATTCTACACATAACTGAGTGCCTGTCATGTGCCAGACACCCTACGTGTAAGCGGCAGTCAGGCCCAGGATGTAGCTCAGTGGTAGAATACTTAGTATGCACACAGCCCTGAGTTTGAATTTCAGCACCACATATACCCAAAAGTTGCAGAGTCAAGATTGGAACAAAGATCTGTAAGGTCCACTTGTTAGTCCTACTGTGGTTAGACAACTAGAGCAGTAAGTCACTGTTGTGTGGATTTATCAACACCTTCAACAAGGAAAACTCTAAATACAGCCCTAGCAAGGTTCAGTTTACCTCAACAGCCTGGGCTGTTTTGTTCTTCTGACTTGAAAGAGCATGGGTTAAGGAAGTAGGATCTTCTCTCTAGGAACTAAGTGAACAGATAATAAAGGCAGCACGTGCTCCACAGCCAGTGTTGCTGCTGTGCAACTAGTCCTCATTGCACATTTGAAGGCTGTGTGAAAACACTCCCATGATCTCAAGTTTATTATGGTGACAGCTGCACAACTGTATAAATACATTAAAACATTTCATTGTACCCTTAAATAGGGGAGTTACAGGTCTATAAACAGCATAAATCAGCTCAGCAAAGCTGTTATGAACCACCTGTTTCTCAAAAATCATCAGATTAACAGATAAATGAAGGGACAACCAAATGTGAAACCTACAGGGCTATTTCAATGGATGTCATGTATTAATATATTTTACATGAATAGATAAACCAAGTTGCTTAAGGTGGTAAGAAAAAAATTAAATCTACAAAGGTCATATTTTCTCCATAAATTACTCCACCTAAAATTTGTAGCAATGACAATAAACAGACATATAAATTGTCAAAAAGGGGGCTGGAGAGATGGTTCAGCAGTTAAGAGCACTGGTGCTCTTGCAGAGGACCCGGGTTCTGTTCCCACCACCCACATGATGGCTCACAACCATCTGTAACTCCAGTGCAGGGGATCCAACACTCTTCTGACCTCTGTGGGTGCCGCACAAGATGGGTGCACTTACATACATACACCCAATACACTCATATACATAAAATAAATATTTTTAAAAAGAATTAAAAGCTGGGCATGGTGGATCCCAGCACTCAGGGGGCAGAGGCAGGTGGATCTCTGTGAGTTCAAGGCCAGCTTGGTCTACATAGTGAATTCCAGGATAGCCGGGGCTGCAGGGAGACCTTGTTTTAAAAAAAAAAGAATTAAAAAATAAAAGTAAAAAAGGATGTCTGTGAAAATTTTGGCTGAACACAAATGAGGTAAAGAAAATACAAATTTCTTCTATGTTCATCTGCACTGACTAGGCATGAAAAGCACAGCTTGAGCACACACACCTCAAATAGACTTCCATAGTTTCAACTGTGGAACCTGATGGCCAAGTACTGCTGCTCTGTAAGTAGCCTCCATCGTTCTTCCCATGGGATAATCAGTACAGGGCTGAGAGCTGTACACAGAAAGCAAGTGGCCTTAAAATCTACATTTGAACCTTTCCGGAGAGCAAAAGAGCTAATAAAGGCCAAGGCTTTAAGGCTTTGACTTCAAGGCAACTCTAGGCTCACATGAGAAGGAAAGAATGGAGCAGTACCTTGGAGCTTGAAATGGTAACAAGAAAGGATTGTGGGCACTGTCACAGTACAAGTTTCAGAATCTTCACCAGACGACTCCTGCTAAAAACTTGAAAAGGGCTATCCAGGAAAGGTATGCCTACTGACAAAAATTCTCAGTAAGGGCATTATTTGAGGAAATACAAGTCAGTTTGTATACAGTTGGATCTGTTTGGAAAGTTTAAATTTATGTTTTGGTAGAAAGATGAGTAGAGCTGGGTACGTTGGTGCATGCCTTTAATCCCAGTACTCGGGAGGCAAAGGCAGGTGGAACTCTGTGAGTTCAAGGCCAGCCTGGTATATATACATATTGAGCTCTAGGCCAGCCAGAGTTACAGGGAGACCTTGTCTCAAAAAGACAAAAAAAATAAAAATAAAATAAAAAAATTACTCATGGAGCTGAAGAGATGGTTCAGTGGGGTTAAGAGCACCGGCTGCTCTTGCAGAGGACCCAGGTTCGATTCCCAGCACCCACATGGTGGCTAAGAACCATCTTTAAGCTGGGCGTGGTAGTGCACGCCTTTAATCCCAGCATTCAGGAGGCAGAGGCGGATGGATCTCTGTGAGTTCAGGGTCAGCCTGGTCTCCATAGCAAGTTTCAGGCCAGCTTGGACTGAAAGGGAGACCCTGTCTCAAAAATACCAAAACAAACAAACAAACAAAAACAAAAACAAAACAAAACAAAAAAACCTGTTATCTAGGCAGAAGCAGGTCGATCTCTGTGAGTTCCAGGATAGCCTGGTCTACATAGAGTTCCAGGATAGCTGGGGCTGCAGGAAGGCCCTGTCTCAAAGCAAAACAAAAACAAAACAAACAAAAATCAAACAAAAAAACTCAGTTATCTTTAAAAATAATAGCTTAAAAAAAAAATTTTTTTTTTGCCATTTACCCATGTGTGAGTGTGTGTACACGCATGCAACATATACATGGGTGACTGCAGGGGCCAGGAGAGTATGTTGGACACCCTAGAGGTGGAGTTACGAGTGGCTGTAAACCAGCCACTGTGGGCTCTGGAAACCTAACACAGATCTTGGAGGAAAAGCAGCAAACATCCTGGACCACTAAAGCCATCTTTCTAACCCCTATGTTCAGATTATCAAAAACATCATCAACTACTATAATCAAATATGGGAGTGATGGAGAATAAAAACGTACCAGAATTAAAGAGTCGAATCATGCACTCATGAAGCCAGGGATGGCTAGAATCAATAGCAAATGCTCGCTTTACTGATTGTAGCATCAAAAGAAATTTTTCTAGAAAAAGAAAAGGGTAAATTAAATTTGATCATTTGATAAAAGAGATGGCCCTTCTCTGAAGGGCCAAGACCCTCACAACACAGTAAGGAAGTTGGACTCAATCACATCTGATCTATTACATATTTAAAGCAAATAATTTCCCTCCAGTTAACATTAGTTAATTATGTTCAAATAACATTTTTTTTAATTAAAAAAA
>VZQC01000690.1:718261-761447 GCA_009823505.1 Rhizomys pruinosus | reverse complement strand
TCCGTGGCATTGCACGACACGGGTGCACAGACTTGCATGCAGACAGTACATTCATACACATACAGAAATAAAGTTAATAAAAAAAAAAATAGTGCACTGAGTGTCACTTTTCCAATCTAGTAGGTGCTTCAAGGATATCCTTCATTTAGAAGTAGTAACAGCCACGACACAACTGCACAGGCAGAAACCCAAGATTTGGTGTTCTAATATGTGGTCTTTTAATCTAGATCACAAATTTTCTCCTTTCCCCTTCCATTCTGCCAACCTTCCAAAAAGAGGCAGAGCTGTCTGCAAGACCAGCAGAGCCCAGCAAAGCCCTCAACTCCACACCATGTCCCCTTCTTGAGATCAAAGGAAGAACACTCAATGCCTCTAGAGACTAGGTAGGTGACATCAATGAGCAAAATGGCAGGTAATGCGTATCTCTCTCTCTCTCTCTCTCTCTCTCACACACACACACACACACACACACACACACACACACTTCATTGTTTTTGGAGACAAAGTCTCAATATGTAGCCCTGGTTGGCCTGGAACTCACTGTGCAGAACAGGCTAGCCTCAAACTCAGAGAGATTCTCCTATCTCTGCTTCCCGAGTGCGGGAAGAAAGGTATGTGCCATGACTCCTCACAATGTTGCAATTGTAAAAGGATTTGGAAGGTCAGAAATTTTGTGTTCATTTCTGAATGTGTTAATCCAAGTTTGTTTGAAGAGCACTATATGGGCCCACCAATCTCCACCTCTCAACCTTTGATAAGGCATTGCTAGTGTCATCATTTGAACAGTACTGATTTGGTATGCTAAATTCTACAGATTTCTTTTCACCACTTTGGAGATAAGTGAGACAGAAGGTTCAATTACACTTTAAATACCAAGGATGTTCCCTTTTTAGGCAACTTACATGCACTCATGGCCCAATGCTATGCAAGGTACAGTTGTTCTCTTATGATCACAAAGTACTGTTCTTCACAAAATTTCATTTCTTTCCTAGAGCAGTTCGATCTTGAGTGGTTGCTTACCCGTTTGTCAATGTCATTGTGTTGAAGCTGCACAAAACGCGCGCTGATGGCTGCAATGTAACTCTGCTGATTGGAGAATGCCACACGGCCAGCACCTTTGGGGTACTTCAACTCTGGGTCTGTATCAATGCCAGCATAGCAAACACCACCATATAAACGGTCCATGATCATAGCCAGCTCAACTGCAAGAAAATAAACATGTCTATGTATAAATATTTGGAAATACCCTGAAAAAGGATCATGCACTGCAATTAAGAAAACCCCAGCTGGGCATGGTGGCCCACCCTTCAATCCCACCATTGGCAAGGTGGACAGAGGCCAGCCTGGTCTTTCTAGTGAGGTCCAGGACAGCCAGTACTACACAGCTGAACAAAAAAAAAAATTAAAAAAAAAAAAAGAAATTCTGTGTTAAGCCTCATGAAAGATGTCTACATCAGTCTTATAACTTTAGTAGAAGAGCTACTCACTGGATATTTTAAAATAAAACTTACACACATGTGCATAGGGGTTTATATAGTTATAACTTAGACTAACTAACAGTATAAAAGGCATACTCTTACCAGTAATTCTGTTCTAATTTCCAACTTAGCCCACTGAACCAGGTCTGAGTAGATAAAGCAATTCTTGATGGTATAACAAATTTTGAAGAAACACCTCTTTACAGACCTCTTAGACTGAAAGCAATTTCTTTTTCTGAGAGCAGGGTCTCCTTGTGGCCCCAGCTGCCCTAGAAATTGACCAGGCTGGCCTCAATCTCATAGTGATCCACCTGCCTCATACCAGGATTAAAGGCGTGTGCCTCCACAGCCAGCCTGAAAGCAATTTCTAATGCCACAATGCTAGACTGGAATTAACTATAGAATCAACTCCTCCCTGTAACTAGAGACAAATGTTTACAGATGCAAACTATAAGATTATGAAGAGTAGGTTCCTCATAACCTCTCATACTGAATTCTAAATAACAATACTACTTAGTGATGATAGCAATGAATAGCCTGTTTCCTATGCAATAAAAACAAGGTCTGGTTAGATAAAATGTTGAAGGAAGTCATGAAGTGAAGAACATGTTTTTCTAAAGCTTGATCAGGATTGGAAGATAGTCTAAGGGTATGAGCACACTCCTTGCCATATTTCTTGGCTTTAATTTAGTATATTTACAAAACGCTTATTGCAAAGTTATTTGGGAATTGGACCATTCTAAAGGTCAGGTATTCAAAAATTATGCCCACCATCAAAATTCCCTAGAGAGACATGTGGCACTGACCTGTACTGCAAATTGCCTGGAGGTTAACTGTTGACTGCACCTCCCTCCTCCAGCTATGGCCATTTCTTTCAGACCACAGTCTAAATCCAAAGACTCAGGCCTACTCCTCGGAAGTGATCCAACACCCATTTCCTCCAAGACCTCCATGTGGCGTTTAGAAAGGAGAAAACAGGGGAAACAGAAGATGACCAGAGCCCCAGCCAGTTCTGCAACCACCACAGGGGACAGCACCACAGGAGTCTGAGTGTCTGGGAAGAAGCAAAACATACAACCTGGTGGGGACAGGTATGAGCTCTGCAGCAGGTATAAATACTCAAGGGCTCAATGGTGTGTGAGGGTACCCCTAAGACTTCCACAAATGGAAAGCCAAGAATTATTCATTCCTCTGAAGAGGCAGGCAGTAAGAAAACGATTACTGTAACAGAAAGGCTATCTTTCTATTTCAAAAGTCCTGTTAATACTAGGCTGCCCAATATTGGTGACTGCTTGCTTGCTTTTCTTTCTTTTTTTTCTTTCTTTCTCTTTCTTTTCTTTCTTGTCTTTTTCTTTTCTTTCTCCCTCCCTCTCTCCCTCCTTCCCTCCCTCCCTCCCTCCTTCCTTCCTTCCTTCCCTCCCTTTCTTTTTCTCTTTTTCCTTTAGTTCCAGCTGAACTGGAGCTCTCTATGTAGGCCAGGCAGTCCTTGAATTCACAGAGGTCTGCCTGTCTCTGCCTCTGCCTCTGCATCCTGAGTGCTGGGACTAAAGGTATGCCACAACATGCTTAATACCTATTTAATAGGAAGAATGACCTACAATGAAGTGATAATTTTCAAGTAAGAAAAAAACTAGCCAAGAGTAAGTGCTATGAAATACTGAGCAGCAGAAAGCCACCCCAAATTATGGTCAGAATTACAGAGTCCTAAGAGCCCTGGGACATTGCTGATTATAGCCAAATGGCCTGTGCTACACTGTCAGGGCAGTTCCCCCCAATCTCATTCACTGACACAAAGTAGCAAGAATTGCAACTGTTCCCTGAATATCAAAGATCAGTGCTTCCTCATGCTTTATCCCAACAACTTCTGATGGCTTAAAGCTTTCTTTATCAGGTGGATAATGTTATTCTCATAACAAAAAGCAGGAAACTGAAGGTAGAATTGTAAATTGCAGTCCTTAATGTTTCTCTTGGTGAAATAAGCAACTGTATGACCAGGACATTAATGTTAACTTTCCAAAGACCAGGTTTGCTCCAGAATGGAAGAGAAGAAACAGTCCCCAAGCTCGGTTAAGTGGCCAGAAGAGAATGCTGGCAAAGAATCAAATGACAGCTGTCTTCCATGATAATGACTCAAGAAGATATCTGATTTACAGAGGCACCACACCAGCTGCAAGCTTGCAGCTTTTGTGGAGGGGAGGGGAGGTAAACTACAGGCTCCTTTGCACTGTGGGAGTCTCCAAAGGAGTTTTAGAGATCTTCTAATTCCAGAAGTTTCCTTCCCCAAGCATAAACATTCTATTACTTTGTGAATCTCTGCTGGAAAAATCATCTTCATGTGCCAAAGACAAGATCATGACAGATGTTGCTGCCAGTGAAGTACCTCTGATAAGAAGCAAGCCCTCACCTATTTACGCTTTTATAAAAGCTTATAAATAGGTCATTGATACATTTAAACAGTCATTTTCTTTTTGTATATGTGTACGTATATGTCTATGCTCATGTGTATAGAGGGTTCATGCGTGTGTGGAAGCCAGGTCAACCTGGTGACTCCTCAGGAGCTTTTGGCCTTGTTTTTTGGCCAGGGTTTCTCACTGGTACCTGAAACTTGCCCATTAGAATAGGCTGGCTGGCCAATGAGGCCCTGAGGTCCTCCTGTCTCTGCCTCTTCAGTATTGTATTACAAGTACCCACCACCAGGCCTGGCTTTTTCGTGTGGGTTCTGGGGATCAAATTTAGGTACTCGGCCTTGCTTATGGACTGAACTTTCTCCCCAGCTATACCTACAGTAATTTTCTTCGTCATCAACATCTTCAGACATTTGAGCAATGTTTCACTCAAAGTAAAGGCAATTAAGCTAGGAGAAACCAAAGTGGCTAAAGGAAGAATTTTTTTAAGGAAACTAAAAAATTTTTATCTCTCTAATCTGTAGGGTTTGTTGTTGTTTTAATTTTGAAACAGAATCTCATATAGACCAAGCTGGCCTCCAACTCTATGTAGTTCAGGATGACACAAGTGCTGGGATTACAGGCATGTACCATTGCACCTGGCTTTATGCGGTACTTAGCACCAAACCTAGGGTCTCATGCATGTTATTTGCCGACTGAGCCATGTACCCAGACCCCCTCATAGATATTTTAACTATATTTTTTTTATTAATTTTATTTATTTCTGTATGTGTATGAATGTACTGTCTGCATGCAAGTCTGTGCACCCGTGTCATGCAATGCTACGGAGGTCAGAAGAGGGTCTCGGATTCCCCTGCAACTGGAGTTCTCCTGGAATTGGAGTTTCAGACGGCTCTCGGCCGCCATGTGGGTGCTGGGGATCAAACCTGGGTCCTCTGCAAGAGCGTCGGCGCTCCTAACCGCTAGGCCATCTCTCCAGCCCCTTAAGTTTATATTATGACCATCTTTGAAGAAAAGTAATAGTAGTCAAATGACTGTTTACAGTTATCTTTACTCACAGTAAGACTTCCCATGGCACACTTCTTGTAGGTTGAACTCTCACTATCCTCAAACACCAGTGATGTCATTCAAGTACCAAGGAGGATTTCTTTACTGAGAAAAGTAATCACTTTTCCAATAAATAAACTTTAAAAAATAATTTCTATGATATAAAGACAAAAGTTAAAAAAAAAAAAACGAAAGAATTTGGGCCTGGAAAGATGACTCAGAGGTTAAAAGTACTGGCTACTCTTGCAGAGGATCTGGGTTCATTCAGTTCCCAGCAACCATGTGACAGCTAACAACCAGTTAATTCCAATTTCAGGGGATCCAGGGCAGGTGCCCTTACACATGTGCAGGCAAAACACTCACATATACAATATTAAAATAAATAAAATATAACAAAAAATTTCATCCATCTTCTAATGTAAATGACTAACAAAAACAGAGTAAAGCTTTCTCAAGCCCTATAAATTTCCAATAAGATTTTTTCCAAATTTTTATAGAAGATAGAAGTTGACTAATAAATTTGCAATGTACAGTTACTCTTAAAGACTAGGTTTAAGCCAGGCATGGGGGCACACACCTTTAATCCCAGCACTCAGGAGGCAGAGGCAAGTGGATCTCTGTGAGTTCAAGGCCAGGTTGGTCTACAGAATGAGTTCCAGGACAGCTGGGGTTACAGGGAGACCCTGCCTCAAAACACATACACACACACACACACACACACACACACACACACACAAGACTAGGTTTAAATATTTCTTTCAAGAGAGTACCATTACTAAACACAGGGAAGTTCTAAGTTCCCTATCTCTTTGAAAAGGAAGAAAGTAGAGATGAAAAGAAAGGCTACCATTTTGACTTTTTAGAAGGGGGAAGAGAAAAACAGAAGACAGTCAGAAAAGCTCTGGACAACTGAATCTTGACATATGCACCTGTATCTGTAGAGATGAATCTATAACTTTGCTTGTGAAGTCTGAGTCCTTAAAAATATTGACCGGGGGCTGGTGAGATAGCCTAGCGGTTAAGAGCTCCGACTGCTCTTGCAGAGGACCCGGGTTCAATCCCCAGCACCCACATGGTGGCTGAGAACCATCTGTAACTCCAATTCCAGGAGAACTCCAGTTCCAGGGGAATCCGACACCCTCTTCTGACCTCCTCGGCATTGCACAACACGGGTGCACAAACCTACATGCAGACAGTACATTCATACACATACGAAAAAAAAAAAAAAAGTAAAAAGAAACATTTAACCCAAGAAAGATAGAAGGGTATGAGAACAGGCTATACAAATGGAGGAGTCCATGTGGACTTCACACAGGCAACAGCAGGAAGAGTCTACAAAAGCAAGCCAGGTCTCTGCAAACCACTTCCCACCCCTCCCCCAGTGTTCTCAGGGGTCTGTCTAGTCACCACAGGAATGAGAAACTGGGAAGCTTTGTAGCTATGTTCAAGGGCATTCTTCTACATTTTAGATGTGCTATGTTCTGTGCTCCTAAATCAAATCATTTCATTATCAACTTCCATGGTAGCAGCAAGACTAGATTCCAATTCCCATGCTGGTTCTTGTGATGAGCTTCATTTTACCATGGACTGGAGAGGAAGCAAGAACAATGCAGCTCAGCTGTGGGAGCAGAGAGAACCACATGAACTCTTCTGTTATAGTGACTGTGCTTCTGAAAGTGACTATGAATCCCAATTGATGGCTCCTTGGATTCACTCTTCTTTAGAGCTGTGAGAAGGGATCTTAGTTCACCAGAGAGGAAGCCATGACGGTTTCCTGCTCCTCCTGTTTATTACCTTTCAAAGCCAGCCTAAGGGCTGTGTAAGTTGGGGACACTGAGGGCCAAGTGCGGGGCACAGGAATGAGGATTCCTAAGGTAAATTTCACCATGTTCATCTTTATCAGTTCTAAACTGTGACTCTAGTTGCCTTATTTCTTCTCATAAATAAACACAAAGCAGACTGGAAAGAGGCTATGCAGCAACTCAGGGATGACTCGGTGGTTTGGGTTTCTGAAAGAAAGGAAGGTGAGCTTGGAGGCAGACTTTGTAGGTTCCCCACAACTGCTAAATTTGTTCACAAGGACCCCACCGCAGAGATAAGTGCATGGCCATGTTTATTTCAGCTCTCTTCACAATAGCAAGGAGCTGGAACCAACCCAAATGCCCCTCAACTGATGAGTGGATAGAGAAAATGTGGTACATCTGCACAATGGAGTTCTATGCAGCAGTAAAGAAAGATGACATCATGAGCTTTGCAGGAAAATGGCTGGAGCTAGAGGACATCATGCTGAGTGAAATAACACAGTCCCAGAAAAACAAACGACAAATGGTATCCTCACACTGTGGATGCTAATGCCAATTACCTAGTTGTAAGTATTTCTTGTTATGGCCCCCTGAGCTTTTGTCCAAAGCAGTTGGGGTGATGCATAATTGAAACAACAAACAACAACAACAAGAAAGGGCTGCATCGAGAAAAAGACTGAAATGAACTTCTGCTCAAAACAGTCAACTTCCTCATGGAGAATTTTAGAAAATGAGAAAGAAGATGAAAGGCATTTGTTGCAGAACATGAGCTCTGGGGGGGGGGGGGGGGAGGGGGAACGGGGCTAGAGTTGTTAAAAAATAAAAATAAATTTATAAAAAAAAATTTGTTCACAAGGAGATTCTTTGTCGGGTGAGAAGTCAAGAATATTTGAACAACACGTCAAAAACGGTAGTGTTTAGGTTCATGAAGTCAAACTGCTAACCAAGCTGTTTGTTCTCTTACTGGGACAATATTCCTCTCAAGTGGAGACTTGACAGGATAGCTTCCATCCGCCTTAATCCCAGCACTTGGGAGCAGGGGCAGGGGATCTTTGAGTTGTCTCACGGCCAGCTGGTCTACCGAGTGCTTTTCCCTTCCCTCTTGTTCTCCCTTCTCCCTTTCTCGTCCCGTCCCCCCCCCCACCCCCCCCCCCCCTCTCCCTTCCTNAAGTTAGAGATGAAAAGAAAGGCTACCATTTTGACTTTTTAGAAGGGGGAAGAGAAAAACAGAAGACAGTCAGAAAAGCTCTGGACAACTGAATCTTGACATATGCACCTGTATCTGTAGAGATGAATCTATAACTTTGCTTGTGAAGTCTGAGTCCTTAAAAATATTGACCGGGGCTGGTGAGATAGCCCTAGCGTTAAGAGCTCCGACTGCTCTTGCAGGACCCGGTTCGATCCCCAGCACCCACATGGTGGCTGAGAACCATCTGTAACTCCAATTCCAGGAGAACTCCAGTTCCAGGGGAATCCGACACCCTCTTCTGACCTCCTCGGCATTGCACAACACGGGTGCACAAACCTACATGCAGACAGTACATTCATACACATACGAAAAAAAAAAAAAAAAGTAAAAAAAAACATTTAACCCAAGAAAGATAGAAGGGTATGAGAACAGGCTATACAAATGGAGGAGTCCATGTGGACTTCACACAGGCAACAGCAGGAAGAGTCTACAAAAGCAAGCCAGGTCTCTGCAAACCACTTCCCACCCCTCCCCCAGTGTTCTCAGGGGTCTGTCTAGTCACCACAGGAATGAGAAACTGGGAAGCTTTGTAGCTATGTTCAAGGGCATTCTTCTACATTTTAGATGTGCTATGTTCTGTGCTCCTAAATCAAATCATTTCATTATCAACTTCCATGGTAGCAGCAAGACTAGATTCCAATTCCCATGCTGGTTCTTGTGATGAGCTTCATTTTACCATGGACTGGAGAGGAAGCAAGAACAATGCAGCTCAGCTGTGGGAGCAGAGAGAACCACATGAACTCTTCTGTTATAGTGACTGTGCTTCTGAAAGTGACTATGAATCCCAATTGATGGCTCCTTGGATTCAGCTCTTCTTTAGAGCTGTGAGAAGGGATCTTAGTTCACCAGAGAGGAAGCCATGACGGTTTCCTGCTCCTCCTGTTTATTACCTTTCAAAGCCAGCCTAAGGGCTGTGTAAGTTGGGGACACTGAGGGCCAAGTGCGGGGCACAGGAATGAGGATTCCTAAGGTAAATTTCACCATGTTCATCTTTATCAGTTCTAAACTGTGACTCTAGTTGCCTTATTTCTTCTCATAAATAAACACAAAGCAGACTGGAAAGAGGCTATGCAGCAACTCAGGGATGACTCGGTGGTTTGGGTTTCTGAAAGAAAGGAAGGTGAGCTTGGAGGCAGACTTTGTAGGTTCCCCACAACTGCTAAATTTGTTCACAAGGACCCCACCCAGAGATACGTGCATGGCCATGTTTATTTCAGCTCTCTTTCACAATAGCAAGGAGCTGGAACCAACCCAAATGCCCTCAACTGATGAGTGGATAGAGAAAATGTGGTACATCTGCACAATGGAGTTCTATGCAGCAGTAAAGAAAGATGACATCATGAGCTTTGCAGGAAAATGGCTGGAGCTAGAGGACATCATGCTGAGTGAAATAACACAGTCCCAGAAAAACAAACGACAAATGGTATCCCTCACCTGTGGATGCTAATGCCAATTACCTAGTTGTAAGTATTTCTTGTGTATGGCCCCCTGAGCTTTTGTCCAAAGCAGTTGGGAGTGATGCATAATTGAAACAACAACAACAACAACAAGAAAGGGCTGCATCGAAGAACTGACTGAAATGAACTTCTGCTCAAAACAGTCAACTTCCTCATGGAGAATATTGAGAAAGACTGAGAAAGAGATGAAAGGCATGTTTGGCAGAATGCATGAGCTCTGGGGGGGAGGGGGGAACATGGGTCTAGAGTTGTTAAAAAAATAAAAATAAATTTATAAAAAAAAAATTTGTTCACAAGGAGATTCTTTGTCGGGTGGAAGTCAAGAATATTTGAACAACTACGTCAAACAGGTAGTGTTTAGGTTCATGAAGTCAAACTGCTAACCAAGCTGACCTTTGTTCTCTTACTGGGACAATATTCCTCTCAAGTGGAGACTTGACAGGATAGCTTCCATCCGCCTTAATCCCAGCACTTGGGAGGCAGGGGCAGGCGGATCTTTGTGAGTTCAAGGCCAGCCTGGTCTACAGAGTGAGTTCCAGGACAGCTGGGGCTACAGGAGACCCTGTCTCGAAAAGACAAAAAAAAAAAAAAAAAAAAAAAAAAGAGCCTGAAGCTGGGCGTGGCAGCGCATGCTTTTAATCCCAGCACTCGGGAGGTAGAGGTGGGTGGATCTCTGTGAGTTCAAGGCCAGCCTGGTCTACAGAGTGAACTCCAGGACAGCTGTACTAAAAGGGAGACCCTGCCTCAAAAATACCAAAAAAAAAAAAAAAAAAGGAAAAAACTAAAAGAAAAAAACAAGGAGCCCAAAACTAACCTACAGAGGTCTAAGAATGGTGTGTGGCTATTTAACTTACTGTGGACTCAGACTCCATCTGAACTCTGCCTCCCCAATTCCTTAAGTAAAAAGTCTACTGTTTACAATCACAGGGTTATTATAAACACTCAACCCAAATGAAAAAGCTTTTACTGCTAGAAACATGATATATAGTAACTTTGGCTATCTGCTACTTGGTTGAACAAAAAAGGATATG
Source organism: Rhizomys pruinosus (assembly GCA_009823505.1). NCBI lineage: Eukaryota > Metazoa > Chordata > Mammalia > Rodentia > Spalacidae > Rhizomys > Rhizomys pruinosus. The sequence goes on along the minus strand of VZQC01000690.1, from coordinate 750,978 downwards.
ATTTTAATACTATTTGCTAATCACAAATAAGATGTGATTCCCAATTCATGTGAATTATCAGAAAGTTTGTACAGAATGCCTGAAATAATCTTAAGGAAGCTGGAGATGTACATTCTCCCCATAAGACATATATCACTCAGAAGCTTTTAACCACCCAGGGCTGGGGTGTAGCCCAGGAGTAAAGCACTTGCCTAGCACATGTGAGGCCCTGAGTTCAGTTCTGAACACCATATAAAGCTTTTACTTTGAGAGAAAAGGTATTGTAACAGAGCAAGAGGCCAGGGGGAGAAGGCAGAGAAATAAATTCCTCAAGATCTGTCACAAAATATTAATAGGGGAGGAAGAAAAAAGAATTTTCAGAGTAATAGTTAATAAAGACCAGAGGCCGGGCATGGTAATGCACACCTTTAATCCCAGCACTCGGGAGGCAGAGGCAGGTGGATCTCTGTGAGTTCAAGGCCAGCCTGGTCTACAAAGTGAATTCCTGGACAGCTGGGGCTGCAGGGAGACCCTGCCTCAATCAATCAATATCAGAGACCCAATGATGGACAAGCAAATGATAGGTTTAGAAATTCAGGGCACCAATCTCTCAAGAACAAGTTGCTCTGCAAGGCCTGGTCAGATAAAATGTTGAAGGAAGTCATGAAGTGAAGAACATGTTTTTTTAAAGCTTGATCAGGATTGGAAAATAGGTTCCCAAAACTTAGTCACTAGGGCAGTCCTCAAATCAGATGCCAGGAACATGAAGACAGAGTGAGAGAAATGCTCGCTTGTGCTAATGAACTAGGGCCCACGTGAGGACCAGACACTTCAATCTCGGCTTTTTCTCAGCTTCCAGGCAGACAATGTGAAGAGGGATGCATCTTGGAGTGGTCTTAATACCATAGGGCCTTTTCTGTATGGTTCAGGAAAACAGGTTGCTCCCATCACTTGGCCAAAGAGTCTCAGCATACTGTTGTCCTTCCTCTAGGTAGTAGAAGATAGAGAAACAAACTGCCCCTTTCCTTTGTGAATTCTCTAGGAGTGAACTCTCTTAGTCGTTCAGGGGCAGGGTGAGTCTACTTACAGCTTGTTCCTACAGGGGTGAAGGTAGGAGTACACAGACACCCAGACCTAAGAAACAACAGACTTCAGGCAAACCTGAATCTTTGGCTTGCTATGGTCACTCCTAGAAGTGACAGAAGGAAGGGACAAGATACCATAGAAATGCATGTTATTTGACCTAGCCCACAATTGGATGATGAGAAAACTCATTCACATCTGCTTTCCATTGATATTTTCTCATTTTCAGGTTAATTTCTCTAGGCCTGTGATTTTCTCCTATTCCCCAACTTGAATTGTTTTAAAAAGAAGGTCTGAGCTGGAAGAGGCAGTTCATCAGTATCTGGCAGGAGGATCATGAGTTTGAGGCCAGCCGGGACCCCACAGTGAGACCATGGAGGGAGTAGGGGTGGGGGGAGATGTAGGTTTGTCAAAGAGTAAGAACATTTACTCTGACAACCAATCTAAACCTAGTCAGGACAATACTAATTAAAGCAGGGGAGGGGCCTTATTTCCTAGTGGCATTTCCAGCAGGATGGATAAGGGCTACATTTAGAATAACTGTTAGTGATAACAGTCCCTGTCTTACAATTTCAAATATTTTTTTGAAGTACAATCTCAAAAATATTTAAAGAAATAACTTGGGTAATGACATTCTGTTTACTCTCTGGCATGCTAAAGGGTAATTTCTGGCCAAGGATGAAGTGAAAGAAAATTCATCAGAACATTCCAAACTTCACCTATCGACTGAGTGAGATCACCTAATCTAATTCAGGGCACCTATTTTGTGCATGATATAGTCTTATAACTTTTCAGAATTCTATTACTATAGGATTTTGTCCTTTTATTTTTTTGAGATAAGAGTCTCCCAATAGCCCCAACTTGCTATGGAGACAGGCTGGCTTCAATGTCAGAGAGATCCACCTGCCTCTGGCTCTCTGGCTCTCTCTCTCTCTCTCTGGCTCTCTCTCTCTGGCTCTCTCTCTCTCTCTCTCTCTCTCTGGCTCCCTCTCTCTCTGGCTCTCTCTCTCTGGCTCCGTCTCTCTCTCTGGCTCCCTCTCTGGCTCTCTCTGGCTCTCTCGCTCTCTCTCACTCTCTCTCACTCTCTCTCTCTCCCTCTGGCTCTGCCTCTGCCTGGTGTTGAGGTTAAAGGTATCCGCCACCATGCCCAGCTTCTGAAATACTTAAAAAAATGTCTTGGGCTAGAAAGATGGCCCAGCAGTTAAAAGCAATCACTGCTCTTGCAGAGGTGGTTCACATCCACTTGTAACTTCAGCTCCAGGGAATCCAATACCCTCTGGCCTGCTCAGCCACCTGCATGCATGTGCTGTCTATAGGCACATGTACATATGTATACAATAAATCAGTAAACACCTAAATAAATTTTTTGGTCTTTTTCATACAGGGTTTCCTTGTAGCCCCAGCTGGCCTAGAACTTGCAGTGTAGATCAGGCTGGCCTTGAACTCAGAGTTCCACCTGCCTCTGAGCCTCCTGGGTACTGGGATTAAAGGCATGCGCCACCAATTTTTACTGCCTGAAGTATTTCAAAACTAAATTTAAGAATCATGTTAAAGAGGGCTGGAGAGATGGCCTAGCGGTTAAGAGCACTGACTGCTCTTGCAGAGGACCTGGGTTCGATCCCCAGCACCCACATGGCGGCTGAGAACTGTCTTTAACTCCAGTTCCAGGGGAATCCGACGCCCTCTTCTGACCTCTGCGGCACTGCACGACAAGGGTGCACAGACCTGCATACAGACGGTACATTCATACATATAAAGAATAAATATAAAAAAATTTTTTTTAAAAGAATCATGTTAAAGAACATAATTTGGCCTTCAATTAATTCCAGGTTAGCATTCTGGCAGTCTATTCCTTGTGTTCTATTCTTAAAGGTTTGGTTTTCTGTATAAAATGACTTATTTAACATGACAATGCTATGTTCACTTAGTTGGTATGAAATATACTTCCTTTATTACTAAATACTTTCAATAAATGTTTGTTCAAGTGGACTGCACTGTGTTCGATTGTGTAGTGAAGGGGCTAGAGAGATGGCTCAATGGGTAAGAGCACTGGCTGCTTTTGCAGAGGACCTGGGTTTGGTTCCCAGCACCCACATGGTGGCTAACAACCATCCATAACTATTTTCATGGGAATCCAAAGCCCTATCTGACCTCTGCAGGTACTGCGTGATATGGGTGCTCTTACACACATGCAGACAATACACGCATACAGATAAAATAAAATTAATTAATTATTTATTTATTTATTTATTTATTTATTTATTTATTTTTGGTCTTTTCGAGACAGGGTCTCCCTGTAGCCCCAGCTGTCCTGGAACTCACCCTGTAGACCAGGCTGGCCTTGAAATCACAAAGACCCGCCTGCCTCTGCCTCCCAAGTGCTAGGATTAAGGGCGTGCGCCACCACACCCGGCTAAAATAAAATATTTTTAAAAAGTCTTCTATTCCAAGGCACACAGACGTCTTGCTCCAAAGAAACCCAGTTCTGTGCACACATAGAAAAGCTGCAAATGCTAGGTCTCTGTCTAGATTGCACTCTAATCTCAAAGTTTTGGGATGACAGAAATCCTAAAACACTAATGAAGATCATGCAGCCACCTGGAAACCAGCTACTACAGGAAGCACTGCCAAGTGGGGACAGGGAGGAGACCATTTCTAATAGACTAAGCCATTTTAGATTACTACCACATAACTACCAAAACAAAGCAATTTAAATAAAAAAATAGCTTACTTTAAAACAACAATAACAACAAAGAACTTCAAGACTTATAGAGCATGTTCCTTGGGCAAATACCACACAAAATCCTATTTCTGACTAGATAATTGAATATAATTGTTTTTAAAATATTTATTTTTATTTCTTCACTTTTTGAGACAGGGTCTATATAGTCCTGGCTGAGGATGACTTTGAAATTCTAATCCTCCTGCCTCCACCTCAAAAGTACTGGGATTACAGATGTGTGCCACCATGCCCAACTTGATAAAACAAATATAATTTTTCTCTTTTTTTATTTTTTATTTTTTTTTATTTTATTTATTTCTGTATGTGTATGAATGTACTGTCTGCATGCAGGTCTGTGCACCCATGTCGTGCAATGCCACGGAGGTCAGAAGAGGGTGTCGGACTCCCCTGGAACTGGAGTTCTCCTGGAATTGGAGTTTCAGACAGCTCTCGGCCGCCATGTGGGTGCTGGGGATCGAACCCGGGTTCTCTGCAAGAGCGGTCAGTGCTCTTAACCGCTTGGCCATCTCTCCAGCCCCAATTTTTCTTTTTTATAAATATAATTTTTCTAATCCTAGAACTTGCAACATCTTGCTGACATTGAATGTTAAAGAATATAATCAAGCTTATAAACAGCATGCCTGTGACTTCAAGTTAAACCCAGTTGTATTATTTTATGATTGTGGGACATTTAAGAGTCTCACCTGGGAGAAGAGTAAATGGGAAGACTAAAACTAGTGTTGTAGTTAGCTGCAAAAGGCACAGCAATGAATACCTATTTGCAGAATCCATATGCAGTTAAAAAAATATGACTCAAGATTTCTTCCACTCCTAACATGTCGGGACTGTTCTACAGTGCCCTCATTTGCATGATTCTTTCTAAAAACATGCATTTAACTTAGAAGCAAGGAGCTGCATCTGTTCTGTCTACATGAGTTGGCCCTTCTTAGATTTTATTATATGACAGAAGATAAAGGAAGAGGCATCTCTGTTGCTCTGCTTTCTTTTAGCATGGATTTTCATTAGGATGAAAGCAGGACCCAGCAGTCTTTGACTTTTAGAAATACAGTAAAATTATTAACAAAATATTGGAAGTATTTTAAAAATAGAATTGATTATATCCTATTTGTTTTTTGAGATAGGAACTCATCAAGTACAATACTCAGACCCTCCTACCCTGTCTCAACTTCTTTAGTGCTAGAATGATATATGTGAGCCACTGAATTCATGGCTAGCTTTATGCAGTTCTACAGTTACCTTTTTCTGGTGGGGGCTTTTTTTTTTTTTTTGAGAAAATCATAAGAAATAATAGGAGCCTGACTCCCTTGGGAAGCTTCAAAGGTTCAGTTTGATTCCTGGGTACAATTTCCAGCAGTGGTTTGGCTTCTCAATGACTGGGCACACACACAGATGCACTGGTCAGACTTCTGATGGGGTGATTTCTGTCATCTGTAATAATGCTAACTGCCATAAGAATGCACACTGCCAAACATTATTATTTTTAAATGTGTGGTTAAATAGGAAAAAATAGAGTTTGTCCTTTCAACAAAATGGTTTAATGACATTAACTCTTGCACCATAAGAATTATATAGCATTTGGGGAGAAAATCATGAATCATAAAAAAGTGAGCTCAGTGAGAATGATACAGACTTCTGTTTGGAGCTTATGTAAACTGGAAACCCAGAACAAGTTAGGACTAAATGCATTGGGGACTTTGTTGTCAGTTTTGTTGTTGTGGTATTACTATTTCCACTCACCAGCTCGAAGGGGTCGTGGAACTCCCCCAACAAAGATAGTTTTTCTGGGGTCCAAAGGCTGAGAACCATCCATTACAAAGTCACTGTCACTTAGGTTCCACGGTCGAATTTGCACCTGAAAAAAAGTCGTTTACTTGGTCCTTACTTCATTTCCATCAACCCCAAATGAGAATAAGATGACTAAAGACAAACCCACTGATTTGTGCATTGTACAACATCCAAGTCCCAAAGAAAATCCAGTTAATTTCTTAGTATGATCAGCAGTAAGTGCTTTTCAGTAGCCCTCTAGGGGAAGCCATTCTGCACTCTAGGTATATATCAGGAAACCTTCAGAAACTACCTGTGTCATTTTAAAGGCAGGATTTAAAGATTCTGAGTCTTGAATACAATTCCAATTCATTTTAACACATCATGGACCACTTAAAACCTGTTGCAGCACACCATTTAGTGTTTGTTTGTTTGTTTGTTTGTTTGTTTTGTAGCCCCAGCTGGCCTGGAACTCAGTAAGTAGACCAGGCTGGCCTTGAACTCACAGAGATGTGCTTGCCTCTACCTCCCGAGTGTTGGGATTGAAGGTGTGTGTCATGCCTGGTCATCATTTAGTTTTTAAAGGCAACAGAACATTAGTAAGATATTCTAGGAATTATCTCTATTGCGTGGATTTTTAATTTTCATTATTCCCCCAAGTTAAAATGTTTTCCTTTCAAGTAATGTGATGTAATAGATTAACACTCATCAAGTTAGCAAACAAAGGGTTATTACACATTGACACTTGGGGAACATCATCTAATTTGATGATTGATCTGACTTTCCTACACAAGTTAAATAAAGGAAATTTTAGACAGAAAAGGAGGAGAGGGAGGAGGAGGAGAGGGAGAGGGAGAGAGAGCTGCATGAGTATGGTCAGAGGACAGCTTGAGAGACCCCCACATGAGTGTGGTCAGAGCACAGCTTGAGAGACTCCTGCATGAGTGTGGTCAGAGGACAGCTTGTGGGAGCTGGTTCTCTCCTTCCACTTTGTGGGCTCTGAGGATTGAACTTGGGCCATCAGGGTTAGTGTCAAGCACCTTTAACCAATGAGCCATCTTATTGGCCCACAAAAATTTTGAGAATAGAAAAAAATTCATAAAAATTGATTTATTAGCGTGTATGTGTATAGGCATGTATTCCATGGAGTAAATGTGGAGGTCAGAGGACAACTGTGGAGTGGATTTCCTCACTTTTGGGTGGGTTCTGGGGATCATATGCAGCTGTCAGGCACTGAGCACCTTTGCCCACTGAGCCACCTTCCAGCCCACGTGTTTCTTTTTATTTGGACTTTAATTTCCTTCCCATTGTTTGTACTATTTTATTATACACTAAGAAGTGAAGTATCTCAATCAGCTTAACCTCAAATAAAGCAAATTCTTTTTTCCATTACAAAGAACAGCTTAAAATGAAAGGCCAAGGTAGAGGCTGCTCTCTGCCCCCAAAGGTGATGCTGACGCTGACATGTCTGAACACTGGCCAGCTAGGAGATGGACCACTTTGCTTTACTTTTTGCAAACTACCTGAGTGCAGACAGCGGACATGCTGTCTGTCCTTAAGGAATAAATATGCCTCCAGGATTAAGATAGGAAACAAAACAGGTGCATTTTCCTGTCCTTGGTATCAAAAGAACTCTTCATCTTCCCATTGCAGCACGCATGACAACAAATGTGGCATTGTCTTCATGGCTTGGCTCAGCACACCCAATACTCCCACTTGAAAGACAGTACTCTGCCAGTTCCACTTTCACATGCCTCCAGTCTACTCCAAAATTACTTGGACCACTCAATAGAAACAATCTTCACATTCCTTAAAATTGCTACTAAGTTTACTCCAACCTTTTTTTTTTTAGCCTTTTATGACACTTGCCCTCACTAGGTCAGCCAGAAACCACAAAAGCTTTCTTTTCTCCCTTAGTCCCTGAGAACTTGGACCTGTTAACTGTAGCTGTTCTGTTAACACTCAAGCATCTGCTCCAGCTCCACCTTTACTGCACCAAAAATGAACCCCCAGTTCCTTTCCTCTAAAATGTGGTCAGTTCAGCCAAAGGATCGCTCCCTGTCGCTTCCCACAAACCCAGCTTCACCAGGACTGTAAAGCAGCACTTTTAAATGCCTTCATGAACACCCATCACTGACTTAAAATTATAGACGCAATTTCCCACAGCTATAGAAACAAAGATTCTAATGTTACCAATTAAAAAAAAAAGTATCTTTTCCTACAAAGACGCCTTTCTTCTTCTAGACTTTTTTCTAACAAAGCAGTTATGGCAGCTTCAGGCCTGGGCGCATCCATTGTTGACTGCATCTGGTCATGGGTCACTCTCCCCAGTCCCTTTCTGCTTCAGTCTGGCTATATTGCCCAGGCTGGTCTCAAACTCCTGGACTCAAACAATTCTCTGTCTTCAACCTCCCATGTTTTGAGACTACAGTTGTGTACATTGAACCCAGGTAGTCATAAATCACTTTGTTTGAAAATGAAAATAATTCTTGTGTAATTTACATAGAGATCTGGTTGCATTTCATCAAAAGTATAGGAAACAGCCTCTGTAATAGTTGTACACTATGGCTGCTCAAAGGGGCAGGCCAGACCTACAAGCCTCCTGCCGAGAGCTTGCGTCTTCACCTTCTCCCAGCACCACCCCCCTGCTGCTACTTAACCACACACAACCTATCCCTTTGCCATATTCTTGGCATTATAGGTTAAGTAAAAATACAGAAAGAGAGCTGGGCGTGGTGGCGCACGCCTTTAATCCTAGCACTTGGGAGGCAGAGGCAGGTGGATCTTTGTGAGTTCAAGGCCAGCCTGGTCTACAATGTGAGTTCCAGGACAGCTGGGGCTACAGGGAGACCCTGTCTCGAAAAGACCAAAAAAAAACAAAAAACAAACAAACAAACAAAAAAAAAACCAGAAAGAGGGCTCAGAACAGTGCTGATTAACCCTATTCATGAAACATACATTTCACAGCTGCTATCAGGAAACAGCTGGCACCTCTGAAGATTTAGAGAAATGCTGACATAGGCCAGTATCAGCATACTCTACACACCAAGCAAATTAAAGTTGTGGCACTATACTAGGAATTTTCACTAATACAATGGCTTCTCTGAAATACAAGCCACTTTCTCCAAGATGGAATGCTTCAGTAAGCCCTTATTACAGAAAAATATACAAAATAGTTTTTCTTTAGTTTCTTCTAAAGTATGTATTCCTATGGAGACTCTCCTGAAGACCATGAAATATACTTTTGGCTGAATTACATGTCTTCCAAATTCTTATCTTATGAATCAGTAAACCTTGCTGATATAAATATACTAATTTATGCCATATAGTGACTTTTTTTCCCACATAGTGACTTTTAACATTAGTATTCAATAATAAAAGAGTTCAACACTAATCTGGGTGTGATGATGCATGCCTTTAATCTCCGTACTTGGGAGGCAGAGACAGGCAGATCTCTGTGAGTTCAAGACCAGGTCTACATAGAGAGTTCCAGGCCATCTGGAGCTACAGGGAGACCCTATCTCAAAAACAACAACAACAACAACAACAACAAAAAAAAAACGAGTTCAACACTAGAAATTCGACAGTTATTAGTAAAAGCATCAATTTTTCTCTTGGAGGTTTCCCAAAGTGTGTGCTATGGAATGCAAGTCTCTAGGGTTGGCATGCCAGACAGCTACTATTTGGGAAAAGCTATAGATCATCTCCTTGGAGTTTCATGGCATCCACTGATATATTTAAAGACTCTAAGGAAGTCTACAGGAAAGATGTATGTTCAATGTTGTTTAATCCAGCATATCCAAATTTTTTTTTATGCCCCCCCCCTTTTTTGCATGACATCTATCAATGTCCACACTTTGAACTCTTTCATCAACATGTCTTCTACCTTCAGGTGTATCAAAATATGGCAATAAGGTATCATGACCTGGACAGAAGGTGGCAGAAACTTCAGTCCAGACAGGCCTTTTCCTTATTTATTTCCTGGTAGCTCTGAAAAGGTTGCTTATACAAAAACGTAAATGGTTAAAAGTAAATTTAATATTAGTAAATTAGTTAATAAACATTAGATAGATGTCCAAAGAACTGAAAATTTTCTGATTAAACTGCATTAAAAATGTCACAAAAATCAGTTTGGTTATTTTTTCTATCAATAAAAAATAAAATCCCCAATTATAGATCTAAAGAAAAACTAAAATTTCATCCACTTAAAACTAAAAGTGAGCTGGGCATGGTAGTACACCCCTTTAGGCAGGCAGATCTCTGAGTTCAAGATCAGCCTGATCTACAGAGCAAGTTCCAGGCCAAGTACCAGGAAAAACATTAAGAAGTGTAATATGGGGCTGGAGAAATGGCCTAGCGGTTAAGAGCACCAACCGCTCTTGCAGAGGACCCAGGTTCGATCCCCAGCACCCACATGGCGGCTGAGAACCATCTGAAACTCCAATTCCAGGAGAACTCCAGTTCCAGGGGAATCTGGCACCCTCTTCTGACCTCCGTGGCATTGCACGACACGGGTGCACAGACTTGCATGCAGAAGTACATTCACACACATACAGAAATAAATAAATTAAAAAAAATTTTTTTTAAACTTTAAAAAAATTTCGGTTTGGGATCTTGAAAAAAAAAAAGTATAATATGGATTACTTCTTTAGACTCAAAGGCAAATGATAAAAAAACCACTACTGGCTAAAATTATTTCAATGAAAATTTACAAGGCCTTTCAAAGTAAAACATAAAAAATGTGTTTTTGTTTTTTCATTAATTTCAGAATAAGAGAAAACACAGGTTAGAAGGCTTCAAGTTTTTTAATATGCTCTAGCCTTCCTACAATTCTAGAACTGTTTGGGCGACAAATTAACAGCTTGATATTCATCTATCAGTAATGTTTTAGGGACTCACTTTGGAGATCTGGCTTGTATTTCATCCCCTGATTACCACCTTAGGTTACAAATGCCCACCACATGAATATCCTACTGTTCAGTGCCTTGTTTACATCTGTTTATCCCAAGGCAATTCTAAAAGTCAATAGTGTAATCTGATGGTAAGCTCAGGCACCTGAGCCAAGTCTCCCTCCCTAGCTAGCTGGCTATTTCTTCTTCTTCCCATAAAGCACTTGCTCAGAGCTTAGGTACTGCTTACACCCACCCCCGTTCTAATTTCCTCTTTCTTATTTTCCATATCCTTCAAATTCTTACTGCTCAGCATCTTTAAAAGAAAGAATATTTTTCTCTCCCTAACCCTATAGTCCTTTCATTTTCATGAACCAGAAAAACAATACTGCCGTCAGAATAACTCTCCAAAGCAAGCAGCAATATCCCAACTCATCCCCACAGCCAGGATGAGTCAGCTAAATCCAGGTGGGCTGACATACAGCTGCAACAGTTGGGTTGTAGTGATAATTAACCCAGACCCAACCCAGCTGTCAGCAGTTCTATTTTAAGACCTCACAAAATCACCAAAGTGTCCCAGCAGTATCAGAGTTTATGGTTTGTAAGGCATCTTTGGTTCTTTCATGGTATAAGGGGTTATTTTATTATTAACCACCAAAACTAAGAGTCACACCTGTAACATTTTTGACTTGTACTTTTCAAAGCACATTTATATTTGGTACTTCATTTGGTTTTAATTTTCATCTCACAGATCCCAATAAGCAGATCAGGCAATTTCTAGGCACTTCGATGTTATCCTGAAGTGCTATTCTCCACCAAACAGAAAGGAAAAGGAGATTCCCAGCTTCTCCTAGGAAAAGCAGAGGGAAAAGAACCTAGGAGATGATTAGCTTCTTTGCCTTTGGTGAGTGTTCTATATCTTGGGTTGCTCTGGGGCCACAGGAAAAAGCTGTAACTCTTACACTGACTATTCCTCAGGGACAAGAAGGCCCCAAAGAAGGCAGCCAAAAATAGCCCTGTAAAATTTTCTCATGTGCTCCTAGGATGCTTCAGGTCCCCTATCAGGCTTAGGAAACAGTCCAGGTCAATCATGGTACTTGTGCTACACTGGAGAGCCCACCTCATGGGAGGCTTTATAGAGCCTTTGGGACCTTCAGCTATATGAATGAAGCACAGCATTCTGTGAACTCTTTAATAAAGAGTGCTCAGTGCAGAAATAGAGACTGCATAAACAAAACTACAAAATGGATATGTATACCCATGAACTATACTTGAATTAATGAAGCCATTATTGATTAAATACTATAGCCAGAAGGCTCAAGTCAACACTTTCCTGTAAAGGCTTTCCTGATCAAGTCAGAACACCTGACCACTGTTCCCCACTGATGACTCATCCACCTCAACTACTCTCTTTGATATTCCTCAGTTCATTTACCACTCACACATCTTTCCTCCATTAGACCCTAAAGGGTCCTTTGAGGGTGAGATCATGTATCTGCATAGGTCTCAAATGTCCAGTAAATGATGAACACTATGCTCTAATGAATACTAGGTACAGATTTGGTGAAAAACAGGTGTTGGTTTTTTTTTGTTGTTTGTTTTCTTTTGGGGAGAAGGTCTCACTGCCCAGTCCTCAAACTCAATATCCTCTTGGTTCAGCCTTTCAAGAGCTAGAATTATATATAGGCAGGCATCACCATGACCAGTTCAGCCACTGTTCTTCCACGGCCTCCAGAAAATGATACTCAAGTCCACCTTCCAGGGACACTGGAATACACTGTGTTGGTCACCAGTGGGTGCTCTAAGACATGGGCTTAATCTGCACCAATTTCTGATGTCATAGGTTAATTACCTAGTGTCTTCATCACTGCTGATACTTTCCCATCACCTGTAAGGCACAGTAGCCGACTGGCTTTTGAAAAAGAAGAAAGCGGGCTGGAGAGATGGCTTAGCGGTTAAGAGTGCTGACTGCTCTTGCAGAGGACCCAGGTTCGATCCCCAGCACCCACATGGTGGCTGAGAACCGTCTTTAACTCCCGTCCTAGGGGAATCTGACACCCTCTTCTGACCTCCACGGCATTGCACAACATGAGTGCACAAACCTACATGCAGACAGTACACTCATACACATAATAAAATAAAAATAATTAAAAAAAAAAGAAAAAGAAACTACTAGCCCTTTGAACATTTAAATGCATCATTGTGCTATGCTTTTACTGTGATGGTAGCTGTTTTGAGACAGGATCTCCCTGGAGCCCAAGCTGCCTGGAACTCACTGTGTAGTCCAGGCTGACCTTGATCTCATAGAAATCCACTTGCCTCTGCCTCCTGAGTGCTAAGATTAAAGATGTGCACCACCAAACCTGGCTGTGAATTTTCTACAGTCACACTTAAATATTACCACAACCATAGGCTGTAAAAATTACCCCCACTAGAGAGATAAAGAATCTGAGGATCATAAAAATGAAGTCCTTTCAGGGCTGGAGAGATGGCTCAGTGGTTAAGAGCATTGAGTGCTCTTGCAGAGGACCAAAGTTCCATCCCCAGCATTCACACAGCAGCTAACAACCATCTATATAACTCCAGCTCCAGGATATCCAACCTCTTCTTCTGACCTCTGCAGGCACTGGACTACATGGGTGCATGCAAGTTATACACTCAAACACATAAAAAGATAAAGAAAATGTTTTTAAAAAATGAAGTCATTTCAGGACTGAAGTCCAGGCTCATCTGACTCCACTGTCCCAGGGCACCTGCAAGGCTCCTTGTTCTCCGGGCTACTAGTCACCAGTCACAGGTTCCTGGTAATTCAGAATGCATTTTTACTAATAAATAATGACACTCTTCTCTCTAAACTCACTCTGCCTATCTTCTATATGTTAAGAAATTGCCAATAGTGGCTGAGAGTGTAGCTTATTAGTACAGTAACATGCCTAGAATATATAAAAATGCACAATGTCTTTCATCCAAGTTCCAGTGTGCCAAAGAGAAGAAATGGCCAATGGATTATTCCTAGATCCATTATTAAAACTAAGCCGGGCATGGTGGCACACGCCTTTAATCCTAGCACTTGGGAGGCAGAGGCAGGTGGATCTTTGTGAGTTCAAGGCCAGCCTGGTCTACAGAGTGAGTTCCAGGATAGCTGGGGCTTTAGGGAGACCCTGTCTCAAAAACACCAAACCCCCAAAACAAAACATTATTAAAACTAGCTGTTACAAAACTCCCAAGAAAAATTATTTAGCAATGAAACTAGCACTATGATTTGGCTATTTTAACCTCCAGGTTCACAGCCTCAAGCTCTGACTTTGAGCTTAGTGATTTGGTCCATGTCTACCCTCGTGTGTATTTTCAGCTCCATGGTACTTGGACAGGATACTGGTACTGGTTGCTGATCACTAAAACTCTTGGGAAAGAACACATGAATGTTTAGGTTACTGTGTTCTTCCTGGGAGGAAGCCTATTCTTTTTTTAATTTTATTTATTTTTTATGTGTATGAATGTACTGTCCGCATGTAGGTTTGTGCACCCGTGTTGTGCAATGCTGCGGAAGTCAGAAGAGGGTGTTGGATTCCCCTGGAACTGGAGGTCTCCTGGAATTGGAATTAGAGACGGTTCTCAGCCGCCATATGGGTGCTGGGGATCGAACCCAGGTCCTCTGCAAGAGCAGTTGGTGCTCTTAACCGCTAGGCCATCTCTCCAGCCCCGAGGAAGCCCATTCTTTGAGAGTGCTTCCTGGGTCAACTAATTTCACAGAAATGTGCATAAGCATCATCTCCAAACCAGGAATGTGAAATGCTGGGTTAAACAATCCCATGCAAATTTACATATTGAATGATTTTTTTTAGAACCTTAATGTATATTTCTCAAGTGTTTGGAGAATATGGAATTTTCAATTAAAGTGGAAAATTAATATAAAATGCACAAGGTAAGCGCTCAATAAGTGATACCTACTGCTGCTATGATCATTTGTAAATGACTCGAGATAGCAGTTGGCAGAACAAGTGTCCTTTAGAATACACTAAATATGATCCTTTAAGGGACAACACTATTTTCCATTTAGCATGCTAGAACTGCAACATCTTTTTGACCTCCCTGGAAAAGGAATAAGAGCTTCCAAAGACGCAAGCTCTAAGATTCTGTGGACCAATCTGCAAGTTGAGAAAGTCAGCAGAATAGAAAGCACTTGTTTTAGATGAATAATTCCTTCTTTGGAGAAACTCCTGTAGTAAAAGGTGCCCAAACCATGAATTTAGACTTAGAATTCAAATAATAACAAATAAAGAAATTAAGAAGGTCAGAAATGCTGAAGGTTTCCTGTGGGGCACAACACACATGATGGTATGCCTTAGTCATGGATGCACAAACCCAGACTTGACTGAGCCAAGACAAAATTAAAGTTAGGGCTTAGGAGGCAGAAGGTAGAGAATGGTCTTACTAAATATACCACAAAGAGACTGATGTGGTCAATCAAGGTACCCTATAATTTAGGCTTTACTTATTTTAATTTGAGGGGAATTTTTGCTTGTTAATTTGTTTGCATTTAGACAGGACTCTAGATAGCCAGGGCTGCACTGGGAATCCACTCCCCGAGGGCTCAGAATATAGGTGGTATCACCATGCCCCACTAATTTAATTTCTTTTTATTCCCTTTTATTCCTTTATACTCCAACCGACATGTTCTTCATTAACATCACACAATTTACCATTTCTGTTTTTCTCTATCTATCTATCTATCTATCTATCTATCTATCTATCTATCTATTTTTGTATGTGTATGAATGTACTCTCTGCATGTAGGTTTGTATACCTGTGTCGTGCAATGCCACTGAGGTCAGAAGAGGGTGTCGGATTCCCCTGGAACTGAAGTTAAAGATGGTTCTCAGCCGCCATGTGGGTGCTGGGGATCAAACCCAGGTCCTCTGCAAGAGCAGTCGGTACTCTTAACCGCTAGGCCATCTCTCTAGCCCCCCATTTCTGTTTTTATATTGTTTCCCTTCCTTGAAATACCTATTCCCCATACTTTCATTCCTTTCTTGTCCAACTCTAAAATCTCTTTATCCTTTGAGGACTAACTGACACTTCATCTAGGACATTTTCTTTTACCACTCTGGGCCTTCATAAACTCTGCAAAGTATGTAATATGCAACTTGTCATTATTTCATTATTTTATTAACAAATATTTGTGGCAAGTTCTGTAGATATTCTCTAAATTTATATACTTGCTTCATCTACCCCTTGAATACAGATTTTACCATATTTATAGTAAGGTCTGATTCACAGTTACCAGTACTTTGCCTTGAACTCATAGTTACTCAAACATGATTTAAAGGAATGGGCATGGTGGCACATACCTTTAATCCCAGCACTGGGGAGGCAGAGCCAGGCAGATCAAGGCCAGCCTGGTCTATATAGTGAGCTCTGGGCCAGTTGAGGCTAAAGGAAGACCCTGTTTCAAAAGACCCCCCCAAAAAATGAAGGCATACCATTTCTATATGTTGATTCTTTTTAATCATAATAAGTACAATTTGTTATACATGGTATATTAATCAATGAAGCATTCATAAAAGACACAGCACTTGAGGGGGGTCTTGAAATAAAATAAAGGTAGGAATTGGACCTTGGGATAGAAGCAGGTATTTTTGTTTGACTAAAAGATGATGGCAAGGAGGGGTAGTTTAGTGGTTAATGCACTTGCCATGCAAACAAGACGATTTGAGTGCAGAGCCCCAGAACCCAGGTGGGAATGGAAGCCTACTCATAATTGCAGGCTCAGGAAGTGGAGACAAAGGATCCCTAGAACAAGCTAGCTAGCAAGATGAATCTTATTGATGAGCACTGGATTTGACTGAGAAACCCTGCCCCCAAGAATAAACCGGAAAATGGAATAAGGAAGATACCCAATATCAACCTTGGACCTCTACATTCATGCATATACATCTGCATGAACATGCAGCCAGACATATGCATCCATACATATCAAAACATGCTGCACACATGCATGTGCACCACACATACATGAAAGACGAAAAATAAACATGAGGGTCAAAGGGGAAGGCAGAAAGCCCACTGTTTGTGGTGCCGCCCCTGGGCTGGTGGTCCTGTATTGTATAAAACAGTAGGCTGAGCACAGGTCAGCAGAGCAAGCCAGTAAGAAGCATTCCTCCATGTTCTGTGCTCTAGGTTCCTGCCAAGTTCCTGCCTTGGCTTCCCTTGATGGTGAACTGTGCTACAAGTCAATAAACCCTGCCCCCCACCAAAAAAAAGAAGAAAAAGAAAGAAAAAAGAAATCAGAAAAAGGTTGGGGAAAAAATGAGGGTAGACTGGGAAGCTCTTAACTCTCATGTAAAAAACAAAGTGGACATTTTTGTAAAGAAGGGTAGTTAAAAGTGCCAGAAATTCCATTGATATGCATAGAAATTATATATATGTGTGTATGTATATAGTCAGTAGAGACCAGGATGATAGACTGGGCAGAATTAAGAAATGAAACACTGGGCCAGTAGGCTGGGTCATTGAGAAGAAGCCACCAAGCCTGATGACCTGAAGTTGATTCTTGGGACCTACAGGGTGGTAGGAGAGAACCAACTCCAGAAAGTTGTCCTTTGACACCCACATGCATGGCCATACACATACACATACACACATGTGCATATAAAATAAACAAAATGCAATAAAAAAGAACTGAAACACTAAACAGCCTCTATTTCCAGCTTTCTTGTTTCTATCATTCTTTTCAAATTTTGTTTTTCAAGTTTTAAGTGGATGTTATCTGAGCAATAATCCAAAAACTAACCAATATAAATACATTGCACATTGCTAATACAGTTTAATTTTATTTATTTATTTATTTATATGAATGTATACTGTCTGCATGTAGGTTTGTGCACCCGTGTCAAGCAATGCTGCAGAGGTCAGAAGAGGGCATTGGATTCCCCTGGAACTGGATGGAGTTCTCCTGGAGTAGAGTTACAGACGTTCTTAGCCGACATGTGGGTGCTGGGGATCGACCCGGGGCCTCTGCAAGAGCAGTCGGTGCTCTTAACCGCTAGGCCAAAAGTTTAAAAATATATAAAAAAATCAATGTCATATTTCAGGAAAAAAAAATTGTGATTGTGCTCTAAATTGTGAGAAGTGGTGGTGTGGTTGTTTGAATGATGTGTCCCCCGAATAGGCTCTAGGTATTCAGACATTTTCCAATCCAGTTGGTGGTGGTGGGTTTGGAGTGTCGGTTGGGAGTGGGTGTGGCGCGTGGGCTAGAGGAAGTGTGCGTGCTTGAGGGGGCAGCTAGTTATGTTTAACAAGCCTCGTGGGAACAGTTGCTTCCTCTTGCTTCCGACTGCTCTTTGCGAGATGTGACCCTCGTTTGCTGCCAATCTCACGCCCCATGCTTCGCCCAATGGACTACTTCCCTGGAAGCCGCCAATCGTTAGCATCAAAATAAACTCTTCCTTTTATAGTTCCTTGGTCATGGAGTTTTATCACAGCAAAAGAAAACTGACTAATACAGTATTAGTGGTACCAGAGAGTGGGCTGTTGGCTGTGAATAACCTGACCATGTGGATGTTTGGAGAAAGGTGGAAGACTTGGAACTTTGGGCTGGAAAGGCGTGACTATGTAAGCAGAGCTTAAAGGCCAGTCTAGTGAGGCCTGGAAGGAAAGCATGAGCTGCAAAAAATGTGGTCCAGGGGAAAATAAAGTCTTAGGCAGCAACCGGGATATTTTGTATAAAGAGTCTGGCAGCAGTTTGCCCACAGTCCCAGTGCTTGCTGATGCTAAGCTTGAAAAGCAGTGGACTGATGTCTTTGGCGGGGATTATTTCAAGACAGCTCTAATGTTAGAAAATGGTGGCTTGGCTATTAATGCTGAAATATATACAGTCTACAGTGAAAAAAGGCAGATGGGACAGAAAGAAATGCAAAATTACAGTTTTGGCTCATGATAACTGCACTAGGAAGATTAAAGGTGCAGGCCAAGGCATGTGAAGAGAGAGGTTGGATCTGAAAACCTGTACTAGAATGATTAAAGGTGGGGCCAAGAGCATGTGAAGGAGAGGTTGTATCTGAAAACTGCATAGGAAGATTAAAGGTGGGCCAAGGCTTGTGAAGGAGAGTTTCCTTTGATAAGGAGATTTAAACGGTTAAGGAAGGGCCTTCGAGATTTACAAGCTAACACAAAGACGATCAGTACCTTCAGGGCAAGACACACCGCAATCCGCTAAATCCTTCCAGCAAGTCAGGGCAGAGAAAAGATAGCAAATTGGGTTGAAATGGGCCAGGGTTTGGCCCGAACTTGCAGCCAGATTCGGCATTTTCATTCACGTGGTGCTGGCATTTAGAGACTATGAAGTGTCTGTGCTTAAGATGAAGGGTCATCAGCTCTTCCTTTCCACGGTTTCGTAGACAATCAAAGAGCTGGCAAGAGTGTACAAGCAGGGGTGCCCTGAATAAAGATAGGCCCGTGATAGCCACTGCGTTGATAGCTGTGGATTATGAAGGCCTGGTTGGGCAGCGAGACCCCAGCAGAAGAGCAGTGTCTGACATTGCGACAGAGCACTGGAGATAGTGTGCAAGAGAGCTGCATACGGGGAGTGTACCAGGCCTAAGAAAGAGTGTATGTTGCAAGCAATGAGGTGGGAAGAGCTGAGCCGTGTAAGCCCTTGGGAGTCAAGTCCCAGTAAGTCGCATGTGGCAAGACGCTTACACAGCTAGGTCTTTACGAAAGGTCGTGGAGTTGGCCCATGCTGAGTTTTTGCTTGGCTTTTCTTGATTTTCTGAGTCGCTAGGTGGTGATTTTCCTCAACCTACAATGACCGTTCCGGCAGACCTATTTGTGCCCCTTCGTATTGAGGAAGATCGAAATGTGCTATAATCAAAGTATCCCCATCAAAAAAATGTACATAGGGAGATATTGAATAAATTATATTAAATTGAATGTTAAACAGAGAGAGCTCTACAGTTTTAATAAGAAACTTTGGCTGCCTGAGTCTTTTTCAGAAAGAATTCATTTGGTAACTGCTTCTGCGACTTTTTGTGTGCAATGGCTTAATTGAAACTTAAGTTGGACTATTGGGGACTTATGAGACGGGGGACAAAGGCAGTGTGCGTATCTGTATATGAGTAGCGTGCAGGAGCCTATGGGGGCAGTAGTGGAAGTGTGACGGTATGATGTGAGTGATCGCCCCCTATCCAGATAGCGACAGACATGTGCCTTCCATGGTGGCGCATTTGTGCTAGGGCAACGGCAGTGGATGTTGCCGGGTAGGCCGTGCGGAGGAAGGGCGGGGCGTAGCGGGCGCGGCTGAGATGGTTATGGGGAACAGCCGCGGAGGCTATAACAGGGGGCGAGTCCGTGCGTATGGGGCTGCCTGGAGTCGCTGATCGGTACAGTATTTAAATTAATAAAACAAAAAAAGAAAACAGTATCTTAAAAACAATGGAAGTTGATGACGCCGTCTGTCGGGTGCTGCTCCAGAATCCAAAGACCTGCCCAGTTTCGACCGTTCCGCCCAAGGGTACTGAAGATGCACCGTGCTACAGCCATTAAGCTCAAATAAAACTCGCCCTGGATGAAGTGCCGTGAGGGCTCGTGGGTGGAGGTTAGCTACAGTTGAGCAGTACTCACGATCCGACTACAGGAATAATTCCAAAAGGAGCATAGGCTGGGAGAAACTATAAGACAGAGCGGTGCGGAGTTGGAGACTTATAGGAAAAAGTGTGGGTGTTGGGTCTTAAGCAAGTGTTAAGGACTGAGTTGTGCACTGGACTTGGGCGCTTCTTACGTGAGGAAGCTCCCTAGGCATTTAACCCAAGCACAGAGAAACCTAAGGACAGCTTAGAGAGCAAGGTCCCTGAATTCCAGTGTGTGGAGGTCAGATTACGCCATTACCCTGCTTGGACCGTCATTCCCAGCGTGGGTGACCACAGTGATGGGCGGAGATATAATCCCACAGCTAGGGACATAGAGATGACCGAAGGGTCCTTGAAGCTGGCTATTTAGCCAGCCTAGTTCGTGCGGGTAATGGCCACGACAAACGATGCATAGGAAAAAATACTTGCAGGTTACCATATCTGAGCAAAGTCATACATTACTAGAGTAGTCTTTTTCGAGAACCTATGTTCGTTGCTAGAAGGAGAAAGACAGAAAATACCTACCCTGCGTGAGGATAGTCTTGCTTTATTATATATCCCTTCTCTTTGGTCTTTTCTTTCATATTACTTTTAACGTTCTTTATACATTATGTTCGATGAAGGGCTGTCCGATCCCACTACACTCTAGCCTCCGCGCGAGGCTCTTGTCATGCGGATACTCTCACTCTGACTAACAACCAGGTTCGAGCCCTTAGCAGCTAACAAGACATCACCCGAACCTGCGCTCCTGCCTCGCGAAGCTAAGATTAGGCGTGCATCAGCCATGCTGGCAAGACCTCTTGGTACTACTTTGCAAACGGTGCTTTGCGCCAGTCCCAGGACTAGTCACTGTGTCCTAAGAGGCCGTCACTGCGACTCAAGCATCTCCTTCTGCTGCTTCTGGTTCCCGAGTCCCCTCGCTCTTGCTTGAGGCGAAACCCTCCATCGATTGTTGTTCTGCTCCAGATAGTGAGTTTTAAATTGTGTTTGAACCTCTTTACATCAGTTTTAGGAATTTTCATTCTTTAGAATTAAAAAATATACAATTTCACCTTATTGAGGATCAATTGATGACCGACTCGTAGAGCAACATTTTTGCGTTGCTTCACTGGAAGGCACACAGACACAACTGGTTCTAGTGCGCGCAAGTTTATAGCATTGATTACTGGGCATATGAAAGCTGAACACTTACAAGCTTGAAGCATTCTTACAATAGCTCTATGCTCAAATCCTTTCATTCTCNTGCCTCCAGTTGGTGGCGCTGTTTTTGGAGGTCTTGGAGGGTGTGGCCGTGCTAGAGGAAGTGCGTTGCTAGGGGCAGGCTTAGTGAGTTTAACAAGCCTCGTGGTATACAGTTGCTTCCTCTTTGCTTCCTGTGCTCTTTGCGAGATGTGACCCTCGGTTTGCTGCTCCAGATCCAGCCACCATGCCTTCCGCCACAATGGACTAATTCCCTGGAACCGCCAATCGTAAGCTCAAATAAACTCTTCCTTTTATAAGTTCCTTGGTCTGGTGTTTTATCACAGCAACAGAAAACTGACTAATACATGGGGAGACTGGAAAAATGGTTCAGCAGTTAGGGGCACTGGCTGCTCTTGTAGAGGAGCCAGGTTCAGTTCCCAGCACTGGAACCTGGAAGCTAACAACAGTCCCTAATTCCAGTTTTGGCAGATCCCATACCCTCTCTGACCTCTGCGGGTGGGTACCAGGTATGCGTGTGGTGGGTGCATTTACACACATGAAGCAAAAATACTCATACACATATAAATTAAATATTTTTGGAATATTGTGAGTAGGAAGCAGAAAACTCTGGTACTCTTTTCTTTTTTCTTTTTTTCTTTTTTTTTTTTTTTTTGGTCTTTTCGAGACAGGGTCTCCCTGTAGCCCCAGCTGTCCTGGAACTCACTCTGTACACCAGGTTGGCCTTGAACTCACAAAGATCCACCTGCCTCTGCCTCCCAAGTGCTAGGATTAAAGGCGTGCGTCACCATGCCGGCAACTCTGGTACTCTTTTCAAGGTGTTTCCTGTCCCATGACTAGTCACTGTGTTCTAGAGGCTAGAATCATCAACATCTCCTTCTCTGCTTCTGTTCAGTCCCTAGCTCTGCTAGGCTCTTCTAGGTTTGTTGCTCTATGAGTTTATTGTTTTGAACCTTTACATTCAGTCTGATTCATATACAATCACCTTATGAGATGGACCGCTGTGCACATTTGCTTGCTTCACTGGAAGCACACAGACACAACTGTCGTCTGGGGTACTTGGGGCATATGAACTGAACACTTACAGATCTAGAAGCTCTACAATAGCTCCTGCCAATCTTTCCTTTCTCTGGGATTAAAGAACCAAATTAATCGGGCAAACAAATACAGTGCTTTTTGCTACTTTTCAGAACCAAAGCTCTACTCAGTAATCTAAGCAGAATCATGCAATGGAAGGAAATCACTCACCAAAAATACTTATTTAATATGCCCTAAAATCCATTAGTTTGGGATTTCTCTGAGCTGAAACACAAGCACAATCCTGGACAAGACTGGTTAGAGGAGACTTCACTATCAGGCTCTGCTTTGGGAAAATGTTCTGCATCATCCGATCTGCTCTAAGGGAAGAGCAGCTCAATTTGAGGGAAAGGAACAAAGCAGGACAAAGGGCAGAAAATCTTCAAGGGAATTTTGGAACATGATGTATTTCCAAGGAGAAATACAAGGAGAGTCAGAAAGAACTATGTAACAGAACCGGGGTGCCAGGACTCGAAGGGCAGGGAATGACAACCAGCCAAAACAAGGGAGCAAGGAAAGCCAAGCTCGGACAGCTTGGTGAGTGCGCTCAGAAGCTTGAATTTGCCTACTTCCAAGGCCCTTACTGACTCCCAGTGGTTGAACCCAGCTCTTACTTTCTATGTGACATCCATAAAGAGCTGGAATGTGTGGGAACCAGTAGTGAGGTGTGACCAAATGAGGCTGGAGTAGTGCAGGGAGAGCTAGAGCCAAGAAAGAGGCTTCAAAAATGGGCACAAAAGAGCTGGAACCCAGAATGCGATCTAGTTCATTCAAATTACAGGGTGTCAGGCTGGGGAATTTTCTGTTTCCCATTCTATATTTTACCCAAAACTATTTATACTAAAAATTCTTATGCCTGGGTCAAAGAAATGTGTGTTTGACAGCCACCATTCAAGAATTCATCACTGGAATAAAACAATCTCTGAGTTCAGAAAATGAAAGCTGTAGTAAGTTAGAAATCTGAAAACACATAAACAATGAAAGTTAGTTTCCTCAAAAACATTACTGGAATAAGTGATTACATTATTTTCTTGAAGTCAAGAGTAATACATGTGTGCAGAGTAAAGATACAAAAGCAATGGTATTCTCCCCATACTCCTATTTATAACTATCAAAGTTTGCTCGCCTCTCGAGACACCTTGTAACCTGAAGCATAAGATGTTTAGTATCATTTGCCCTTAATAAAAAAAAAAAAAAAAAGACACCTTGTCTACCAGGCATCTTCTCCTCCTTCCCCTAAAGAGCCAGTGACAGGAACCCTCTTTTTTTCTTTTTTTTCTTTTTTTTGTCTTTTCGAGACAGGGTTTCCCTGTAGTCCAGCTGTCCTGAAACTCACTCTGTAGACCAGGCTGGCCTTGAACTCACAAAGATCCGCCTGCCTCTGCCTCCCAAGTGCTAGGATTAAAGGCGTGCAACACCACGCCCAGCTAGAATATATTTCTTTTTTTTTTAATTTTATTTATTTTCATATGGGTATGAATGTAGTCTGCATGTAGGTTTGTGCACCCGTGTCGTGCAGTGCTGGAGAGGTCAGAAGAGGGTGCTGGATTCCCCTGAAACTGGAGTTAAAGACAGCTCTCAGCCGCCATGTGGGTGCTGGGGATCGAACCTGGGTCCTCTGCCAAGAGCAGTCAGCACTCTCAATCACTAGGCCATCTCTCTAGCCCCTAGAATATATTTCTTTTAAAAATGTTTTTCTGGTCTTTTTGAGACAGGGTCTCTGTAGCCCCAAGCTGGCCTGTAACTCACAGAGATCTGCCTGCCTCTGCCTCCCAAGTGCTGGGATTAAAGGCATGCACCACTGCACTTGGCACAGAATATATTTCTAATCCTCTCCTATAATGCATGACCAATTCTACCTTATTTTTTCCTACATTGCTTTCCCACTGATATGCCAGTGGCAGAGACCTCTCTAGAGATTGACCTCTCTGGAGATTGACCTCTCAGAGATCTAACTGCCAAGTTAGATGTTTTCTAACCTCATACTAGTCTATAGAGACTAAAGCCATTTTTTATATTTGTTACTTATACAGATGCCCCCATATCACATACAACCCCTCCATGCTGTTTAAAGCTCACAGTTAACATGGGTCCCCTACTCTTTCTCCACCGACTGCTTCCCCACCTGCATCACTAACATATTCAACACTGTCATTATTGTTATCAAAATTTGGCAATGGTCTCAGAACTTGACAACTACAGTGGCACTTTCACACTGGCTAAAACCTGCATTTCTTTTTCTGCAATTACCTTCTGCTATGACTTACTACTCTCATTCTGTAGTAATTTCCTCTTCTGCTTATATACTAATTCCTTTCCTCATAGGTGGCCTAGTCCCAGTGCTATTGTTTTACAACCAGTTAAAAACCTTATTTTTCCCAACAGATGCGGCTGGCACAGCTGAGTTCTAACAGTGCTGACCTGAATCACAGCACTATGCAGAACTGGTAATACCAGATAGTGACATCTGCACAAGCACCTAACCTCTAACTCAATGTTTCCCTTCCCATATTCATTTCCTGCTGATCTGAGCCTCTCAACATTCCAGAAAAGAACAATGATTTTTCACATTTCCAGTTCAGGAAACAATTTAACAAGATCAGGCTGATTTTCCTCAGAGCCAAGCAGATACATAAATAATAGAGCTAAGACTCAAGCTGGGAACATCTACATCTAACCCAGCTCTTCTTTTTTTTCTTTCTTTCTTTCCTTCCTTCCTTTCTTTTTTTTTTTTTGGTGTTTTTGAGACAAGGTCTCCCTGTAGCCCCAGCTGGCCCGGAACTTGCTCTATAGACCAGGCTGGCCTTGAACTCACAGAGATCCACCTGCCTCTGCCTCTCAAGTGCTGGGATTAAAGGCGTGAGCCACTGTGCCTGGCCCAGACACATACACTTAGCCACCAAGCAAGCCTCAGTAGCTCTGACAAAAGTTTACAGCAGCTGCTACAGAGGCACTCTGATAGAAAGTTTCAGCTTCCTGTCCATCTCATATTACTAGTTTTACTATTTCCCACTCTTAGCACCAAGCCTTTACACACACTCATTCCACCCCGTCCCCTGCCAACTTCCAACGGGTCCTTACCAGCCACGCTAACCAAGTTCTTTTCTTCTGCTTTGAGCATAGTCTTGTCTTACCCCACCAGCTAGTGACTTGCCCACCTTTGCTCTGAAGTCACAATCTCCTACCACACACTTTGTAGCTGTGCACATTTGTTCATAGTCTCAACCCCATGTTCTCCATCTTTCTCTCTTCCTGCCCTGTTGGAATGATCCATTTTACAGTGCGAGCTGCTGGGCCACCTGCTACTAGCTACAGATACTGCCCAGCATAAAGCTCTACATTCAAAGGCACATATCAATTATAATATTTTAATAATTCCTCGTGTTCTTGATTTGAAATAATGACAGAAACACCTGCCACAATCACTAAGAGCACTCACTGTTTGCCTCAATTCAGTTTCTCAATAGGAGTTAGCTTATCAAGCTGTAAGTGAAGGACAAAGGCATATGTGTTTGCTTATGGTCCCAAAAGTACAACATGAAATTTAAGTAATTTGTTAATTAACTTCCCATTACCAGCTGTCCACAGGAAGGTCAACCCCAGTAAGAGGCTCCTGGTTACCAGTATTCCCATAATAAGGAAGAGGAGATAGCTAGTCAAATGTGTATGTGCTCTGGGAAGGCACCAGCTGGCCGTATCTTACTTACCGGTTTATCCTTGATGGTGGGGCTGGACACACACAGGTACAGTTTCCCATCTTCTTCTAGGCAGGCATCTATTAAAGCTTGCACTGAGCTCTCTTCCTGGAACAGCAGAAAGGCATAGCCTTGGGGAGAACAAAATAAAAATCAGTACATTAACCTCAAAGTACCAATGAAAACATCCATAGCAAGCTTGGTGGCTCACGCCTGTAATCCTAGCACCCAGGAGGTAGAAACAGAAGGCCTGTCATGAATTTGAGCTAACCTTAGCTACATTGAGAGTTACAGACTAGTCTAAGCTGTAGATTGAGAAAGGTATTGCTCACTGTTAACAATTCTTACTGGTCTAGACATTCAAGTGGGGCACAGACACTTGAGACTATGTACCAGGTGCTATGGTAGACACGAGTAGAAAATAACCTTGCTTAAGAGTCTTAAGTGAGGTCAGTGTGGCGGCACATGCCTTTAATCCCAGTACTCAGGAGGCAGAAGTGGGTGGATCTCTGTGAGTTCAAGGCTAGCATGGTCTACGTAGTGAGTTCCAGGCCAGATG
Organism: Rhizomys pruinosus; assembly: GCA_009823505.1. Classification (NCBI taxonomy): domain Eukaryota; kingdom Metazoa; phylum Chordata; class Mammalia; order Rodentia; family Spalacidae; genus Rhizomys; species Rhizomys pruinosus. The sequence goes on along the minus strand of VZQC01000690.1, from coordinate 724,363 downwards.
AGGCTACAGGAAGACCCCTTCTCAAAAAACAAACAAGCAAACAAACAAGTCTTAAGTGATACTGAGCTAGCTGGGAGCTATAATACTAATTTATTAATACTTATTTAATTCTTGTAACTACACAAGGGAGCAACTTCAGAATACTTCTTTCTTTGGACTTTCCTCAGAATAGGTCTGATGAGATCAGGCAGACTCAGCAAGGGGCCCAAGCTATAAATAGCAGCCAGAAAACAAGCATCACTTCTCTTTCAAGCAAGAGCCTTGTTTCATGCTTAACAGGGATGAACCTTGGAAATACTGCACTGAGAGAAAGCAGATAGACACAAGCGTCACATCCAGGGGAGGGATATCAAGACAGAAAATGGCTTCCTAGAACTAGAGTGCTGGAGGGAGAACAAAGTTACTTTGGGGAATGAAGGTATTTTAAAACTGATTGTGATACCTGACAACTGTGTTAAGTCTGTGACCATATGGAAAACTCCTGAATAGTCTATATTAAATTGTGATGTGTGAAGATCTCCCCAGAGCTACCTTTATAAAGCTCACAACAAGCTGACATGTATTCACATGCTACTGCTGCTGTTTCTCTAAGGAATACTCTCCTGGCATAAGTTACAATCTATAAACATCAATACTTTTTCCACTTGAAGCTTTTCATAAAATAATGTAATATTTTAACTTATTCTCTGAGAATTTCACACATGTATACAATGTATTTTCACCATACCTACCTCCAACTCCTCCCCCTCCAAGTCTCCCTAAGCCCTCCCTAAAACATCCTCCACTCTACCCACATCATCATCATCATCTCCTTCTCCTCCTCATCATCTCCTTCTCCTCCTCCTCCTCTTCCTCTTCCTCTTCATCCTCTTCTTCTGTTTTTTATTTTTATTTTTGAGAAAGGGTCTCTCTGTAGCTCCAGTTGGCCTGGAACTCACTCTGTAGACCAAGCTGGCTTTGAACTCACAGAGATCTGCCTGCCTCAGCCTCCAAGTGCTGCGATTAAAGGCATGTCCCACCACACCTGGCCCTTTTCTTTTTTAAAATAACCAACCCAAAGATGCATTGAGACCGCACTTGCAAGTGTACAGTTGATCTCTGGAATACCAGAGAGTGTTACCAAAGGCCATTAAAACAATAAAGCAAATATAGGTCTCCTTGAGTCAAGCAAGTCTCCTCCGTCAGCACCAGCTACACCTCACCTGCCTGGAAATACTGTGCAGCAGTGGCAGCCATATGCCCGTATATCCCAAATCTAATTGGCTATTAGCTCTCTCCTTGGAGGAATACCCACGGCTGATGCCACAAGCTTACATCCTCTAGTGGTTAGGAGATGTTATAAGCCACAATAAGACCCTGTCATATTTTACAGAAAAAACATAATTCATGGATTAACATACCATACAAACATCTGTGTCTATACCAAAGTAACCTACCATAACAATTAGTACTGTTTAAATACCTATATATCTAATTGCTTGTGCTTCATTAGTAGGATTGAAAGGTTATTCATGGACAAACTGTCAGCCCATGAAAGGAAACAGCCAGAATTGACCAGAGTCCAAGACAACAGCTCCAGAGAAAGTAGACTGTTTTGCTTCTCGTCCACCTGTGCCCTTTCTAAGCCTAGGGAACAATCTGCGGAAGAGAGGGCGTGATAGAATGTATGGGCTGCAATTGGGGTGAATGATGAAACTACAGCAATATAGTCTGGACACTCATCTGATCAACTTGATTGAACATAAAAGCCCCCCCCCCCAGCTGGATGGCAGGACCCATGGGCTGTGTGGGTTTGGGCACAACTGCTTGCAAATTGCTTTTACATGAAGGATGCTTTTACTCACAAATTATTACTTATTGTTAAAAAATGAAAAAAAAATAAAGAAGTAATTAAAAAAAATAACCAACCCAATGAATCCAAATAGTGCTGCCATGTACATATGGGTGGGGCTATTCACTGGGGCATGGATATCCTAACTAGTGGCCACACCCCCAAAGAAAAATGACTCTTTCCTCCTCTTCCCCCCACCCCACCCCCAGCAGCCATCAACTACAAATAGCTGCTCAGCTAAGGGTGGGTCCTCATGATGGAATTTGATTGGCTGGATCTTGTGCAGATCTTTGTATGTAACCACAGCTGGTGTGGTTCATGACTGCAGTGGCCAAGTCATATCTAAAGAACATTTGATAACCCTTATCCCCATCCTCCAGTTCCTATATTCTTCGTGCCCCTTCTGCAACAATTCCCAAGCCTTGTGGGGTGGGATGATATAGATGCCTAATCTGTGGCTGAGCACTCACAGTCACTTATTCTCTTTACTTTGACTAGTAAATATCAACGTCAACTACAGGATTTTCACTGACATGGCCTTTCTTGTTGCTTTTTTTTTTCCCCCCTTGGTATTTTTGAGACAGGGTTTCCCTGTAGACCCAGCTGTTCTGGAATTCGCTATGTAGACCAGGCTGGCTTTGAACTCACAGAGATCCACCTGCCTTTGCCTCCAGAGTGCTGGGATTAAAGGCATATACCACCACACCTGGCTTTGTTTTACTTTCTTATTTTACTCTGTGTGTGTGTGTGTGTGTGTGTGTGTGTGTGTGTGTGTGTTAGGTTGTATGTATTTCATTTCTTTGTTGAAACAGGGTCTGGCTATCCCAGGCTGGCCAGGAACTGGCTGTCTAACAGAAAGGCAACAACCTTAGAATCTCCCTTTTTCAGCTTCTCAAGTGTTGGGATTACAAGCATGGACCTCCACATCCTGCTTGCAATAAATTTTTCAATTGACATATAGTAATTATTCAAATTTGTGGTACCATGTAATATCTGATACATAAATGCAACACAGAATGATTAAATTCCAATAATTAACACTTCCCTTTTCCCCAAACATTTCATTGTGCTAAGAAGCTTCAAATCTCTTCTAGTTCTTTACCAAATATACAGGGCTGAGAGTATATCTCAGTAGTAGAGCACACAGCTAGCATGCCAGAAGCAGTGGGTTCAATCCCAATCACCAAAATATAAATGAAAATATATAATAATAAAACTACTGTGACTGTAATTCACAGTCACCTTCTGACCCAACCGGTTTTGTTAAGTTTAATCCAGGAACATTTATTAGTGGGACACACTCTCTAGACTATGAGAACAATGAAATGAGCCAGATCAGGTTCCTGCTGTCAACAGACTTGCTGCAATTAACTACTCACTAGCAAACTGAGGGAGATAGTATGTGGGCACAGAACTACATTCATCACTCCACAGGAACACAGATGAGTAAAGACTAACTTGAACAAATCCTTCAAAGAGGACAGCAGAGGTTCAGGAGGTGACTGGTGCCTGCCACACATACACATTCAGGAATGGAGGCTGAGGAAAGGCCTAGGCTGAACTTGTCTAAACCTAAGCACACAGAACTTAACCTCTTGATAACCCTCAGAGTGCTGCATAATCTCTCTCCTTTGTCATCTCCACATCTGATCCTGCTACCCCCTCAAAAGAAATCATCATCAACACCATTTGTTCTCATCTGTTGGTGTAACTGTTAGAGAAAGTGAAGAAGCCCTGGACACCGTAGATTCTCCCTCATCAATGACATGTAGCAGTCAACTAGCTAAGAATCAAGTCTGCTGGGTTTCTGGGCAGGTAATACTCTGCCACATAATGGCAGTGGCAGTGAATAAGGTCATTCTCTAACCCTCTTCTCTGTTTCTTCATCTACTACCCAACTCTGTACACTCAAGCAAGGAAAGTAGGAAAGATCGGCTACTGTCCAGCCCGCCAGAGAGGCCAATGAAGCAGGTAGAAAGTGCACGGGTGAGTGACTGCTGAAAGAGAGAGACTGCCAGGCGGGAAGACGCAGACTTGTTGTCTGGGCTTTGCTTCCAGGATTGACAGAAAAATAAAACATAGCTGCAAAGGTAGAAAAAATAGTACCTCATTTCCCATGTCCTTTCTATTTTATAAACAGTATCAAACTATCACCAAGTTCAAGAGAATCTACTCAGTGTATCATTTAATGTGAGAACATCAGTCCTCTGTCAAACAGAATGTTAGACAAGAATGACTTCACAATATAAGCACCACAGAAGGGATGTCTCAGCAGGTCCCCTCAAACATCCTGCCTGACCAGCTGAAATTCTGGTATAGACATTCCAAAAAGGTCAGAAGATGCAGATACTGGGCATCTTGCCCTTATAGAGAGAAGCCTGTCAGTTTAAACATTATACATAAGCACATCAAAAAGACCTGGTGCTGGGCTGTGCTCAGTACCCTGGGACTGTCTCTCCAGCTCCTTGCCTCCAGAAGGGCTCTACACTGACTGACTCCCCATTTCTTCCACATCACTGCTCACCCTCTGCCATTGTCTACATATACCTAATTTTGTTTTTTTTAAATATTTATTTATTTATTTATTTATTTATTTATTTATATGAATGTACTGTCTGCATGTAGGTCTGTGCACCCGTGTCGTGCAATGCTGCAGAGGTCAGAAGAGGGTGTCGGATTCCCCTGGAACTGGAGTTCTCCTGGAATTGTAGTTTCAGACAGTTCTCAGCCGCCATGTGAGTGCTGGGGATCGAACCCGGGTCCTCTGCAAGAGCAGTCGGTGCTCTTAACCAGTAGGCCATCTCTCCAGTCCCCTAATTTTGAATTGACCTTGGGCATCAGAGGAAATGTAGATTATTTCTCCATAGCAGTTAAGCAGCTACTACAAAAACATGCTATCACTTAGACTTCTGTCACAGACACAGAAGTCCATAAAGGCTAGAGCTAGAGCCAGAACAACTGGAAATTTCAAGGATAAGCCTTCTACAAATAGTATTATCAAGAGAAATATCTGAAAAACAATTCCCTTACCTTTCCCAGAAAATGGTCCACAATAGGTTACACTTTCTCTGTGACCACCCCCCCAATACTTTCTTTGAAATAGGGTCTCATATAGCCCAGGCCAGCCTCAAATTTGCTATGTAACTGAAAATGAACTTAAACTTCTGATCTTTCTGTCTCTACCTCCAACTGCTGGGATTATAGGTATGTGGCATCATGCTCAAATGAAAAATAGTTTCTATTTATGTTTCATGGTACTAGGGATTAAACCCAAAACTTTGCACATTAGACAAGAACTCGACCACTGAGCTACATCTTCAGGCTCAGTCAGTTTCTTATTTATTTCTTTAGTTGTTTAATTTTGGAAACAGTGTCATGTAGCCCAGGCTGGCCTCACCAGTTTCTTTAAGGATGGATCTTTTATGAGTAATTCTGTGTCAAAACAATCTTTACCCAAAGGTTAGAGAGCTATTTGTCTCTGGAATGACAATACTCCATAGGCACCAAAGAGGAGGGATGCGGCTGATCATTCTGGGTTACAGCCCCCAAACCTCCCTCATTCTACTTCCTGCCTATGGCCGTCCAGCCAAAGCAAGACACCATATACACCTCAAATCACCTATGAACATAAGTTTATAACTTACCTACGTAAATACCTGATAACAGATACTAGATAATTTTTTTTTTTTTTGGTCTTTTTGAGACAGAGTCTCCCTGTAGCCCCAGCTATTCTGGAACTCACTGTGTAGACCAGGCTGGCCTTGAACTCAAGAGATCCACCTGCCTCTGCCTCCCAAGTGCTGGGATTAAAGGCATGCACCATAATACCCTGCAGAGATATTTTTTAATCAAGAAGAAAACATTTTTCAAAACTGTTTCTGTTCCCTCTCCCTCTTTTCCCCTCTCCTCCAGGGTTTCATTTAGCTCAGGTTGCCCTAGAACTTACTAAGTAGCTGAAGATGATCTTGAACTTCTGGCCCTCCTGCCTCTATCTAATCACTGCTGGCTCCCCACTTCTCTTTTGATCTTGAGAAATTTAAGGCCCAAATGAATAAGTAGAAAAAGACTCCTTTAAGAATAACAAGACTAGGGCTGGAGAGATGGCCTAGCGGTTAAGAGCACCGACCACTCTTACAGAGGACCCGGGTTCGATCCCCAGCATCCACATGGTGGCCGAGAACAGTCTGAAACTCCAATTCCAGGAGAACTCCAGTTCCAGGGGAATCTGACACCCTCTTCTGACCTCCGCGGCATTGCACGACACGGGTGCA
>VZQC01000690.1:702861-717717 GCA_009823505.1 Rhizomys pruinosus | reverse complement strand
AGCACTTGGGAGGCAGAGGCAGGTGGATCTTTGTGAGTTTAAGGCCAGCCTGGTCTACAGAGTGAGTTCCAGGACAGCTGGGGCTATAGGGAGACCCTGTCTCAAAAAGACCAAAAAAAGAATAACAAGGTTGGGGCTGGAGAGATGGGTCAGTGGTTAAAAGCACTGGCTGCTCTTGCAGAAGACTGAGTTTAATTCCCAGCACCGACATGGCAGCTAAGGACTGTTCATAACTTCAGTTCCAGGGGATCTAAAGCACTCTTCTGACCTCCATGGGTATTGTATGACACAGGTGCACTTACATACATTCAGGCAATACACTCATACACATTATTTTAAAATTTTCTTTAAAAGATAACAAGGTTAGCTGGGCGTGGTGGCACACGCCTTTAATCCTAGCACTCGGGAGGCAGAGGCAGGTGGATCTCTGTGAGTTCAAGGCCAGCCTGGTCTACAGAGTGAGTTCCAGGACAGCCAGGGTTACAGGGAGACCCTGTTTCCAAAAAGACAAAAAAAAAATAAAAATAAAAAATAAAAGATAACAAGGTTAGCTGAACATGAACATAATTAGCATCCCAATACTCAGGAGGTAGACACAGCAGAATCTTTGAGAACCCAAGGTCAATCTGGTTTACATAGGCCAGGCTAGTCAGGGCTATATGCCTAGACCCTCTCTCTCTAAAAAAAAAAAAAAAGGAAGGAGGAGGCAGTGAGGTGGCTCAGCAGGTAAAGGAGGAGGCAGTGAGATGGCTCAGCAGGTAAAGGAGGAGGCAGTGAGATGGCTCAGCAGGCAAAGGAACTTGCTATGTAAGTCAGTAACCACCTGACTTCAATGTGGAGAATCCATGTGTGGGATAAAACATAGCTTCTTCGAAATGGATTTCTCATCAGACATGCTTCCAACAACACAGATGGAGTTTGGTTTACTTAGAGGGAGGGGCTAACAGCAAAGCCGCCTGCAGTGAGGTTTCCAGCAGCCAGAATGCACACAAAACTCTGGGACACTGCTGGCACCATGTTGAGGGCCTGGGGCATATAAAAAGCCCACCATGAGGGGCTGGGGGTCTCTCACCATTTTGTCATCATAGGCAGAGGACACAGAATTCATGCCAGGTCTCTGGGAGGCCATAGCAGGGAAAGGAGAATTACTGTTCATCATGTAAGAGATATTGTCTCCATTCACGTTCTAATCTAAGCTAAGATCAAAGAGTCTGCTCATTGCTTTGCCTAGTAACCGGGGAGCCTGAGGCAGAGGTGGAGCAAGACCCTACAAGTGTGGGTACACCCCCCTCCAACCCCTCCGAAATTCTCTGCGACACCTTGTAAAGGTGGGAGAGAACTGACCACACAAAGTTGTCCTCTGATTCTCCCCCCCAACATGTGCCACAGCATGCATTATCCCCACAATAATAAAAATAAATAAATAAAACTGTCCCAGCTTGTGAGGCAGAGACAGGCAGATCACTGTTAAGTTCTAGGCCAGCCAGGGTCAGCGAGTCTCAAAAAACAAAAACAAAGGACATGAAAGTTGAAAGAGGCTGGTTAGGAAGAGGCCAGGGATCAGTGGGAGGGGGAGGGAATAAGAGAGAGCAATGGAGGTGAACATGGTCAAAATACACTACATAATGCACGAAGATGTCAAATGAATCCCATTTATTATGTATAATTAATATGTTAATAAAACTTCTTTAAGAAAAGGTTAATGTAAGGTAGGAATTAAATCAATGACTTACTAAAACAGTTTCACATAAAATGATGAATTCTGGAGTATGCTGGATTTAAGTCCAACAATTTTCTTGTTTTATAGTGGTGACAACCAATAGCTAATATTTATTGAACATTCACTACACACTAAGCACTGATTAAGGGCCTTGTGTTTATTAGCTCATTTAATCTTCTCAGCCTATGCAGTAGGTACTATTTTAATTTTTGTTTCATAGTTTATAGGAAATTTCACAGAGTGATTAAATGGCTTATTTGAGATCACCTGGTAAGAGGTGTAACCATGAACTAAATACTAAATATTTTTGAGACACATGTCTTTTCTCTATAAAATGAAGAATGCATTTTCCTTGTCATCTTACACAGATGTGGTGAGCAAAGACAGCTGTGGGAGGAGGTGTGGCTCAGGAGGAGCTCCAGCTGTGGGAGGAGGTGTGGCTCAGGAGGAGCTCCAGCTGTGGGAGGAGGTGTGGCTCAGGAGGAGCTCCAGCTGTGGGAGGAGGTGTGGCTCAGGAGGAGCTCCAGCTGTGGGAGGAGGTGTGGCTCAGGAGGAGCTCCAGCTGTGGGAGGAGGTGTGGCTCAGGAGGAGCTCCAGCTGTGGGAGGAGGTGTGGCTCAGGAGGAGCTCCAGCTGTGGGAGGAGGTGTGGCTCAGGAGGAGCTCCAGCTGTGGGAGGAGGTGTGGCTCAGGAGGAGCTCCAGCTGTGGGAGGAGGTGTGGCTCAGGAGGAGCTCCAGCTGTGGGAGGAGGTGTGGCTCAGGAGGAGCTCCAGCTGTGGGAGGAGGTGTGGCTCAGGAGGAGCTCCAGCTGTGGGAGGAGGTGTGGCTCAGGAGGAGCTCCAGCTGTGGGAGGAGGTGTGGCTCAGGAGGAGCTCCAGCTGTGGGAGGAGGTGTGGCTCAGGAGGAGCTCCAGCTGTGGGAGGAGGTGTGGCTCAGGAGGAGCTCCAGCTGTGGGAGGAGGTGTGGCTCAGGAGGAGCTCCAGCTGTGGGAGGAGGTGTGGCTCAGGAGGAGCTCCAGCTGTGGGAGGAGGTGTGGCTCAGGAGGAGCTCCAGCTGTGGGAGGAGGTGTGGCTCAGGAGGAGCTCCAGCTGTGGGAGGAGGTGTGGCTCAGGAGGAGCTCCAGCTGTGGGAGGAGGTGTGGCTCAGGAGGAGCTCCAGCTGTGGGAGGAGGTGTGGCTCAGGAGGAGCTCCAGCTGTGGGAGGAGGTGTGGCTCAGGAGGAGCTCCAGCTGTGGGAGGAGGTGTGGCTCAGGAGGAGCTCCAGCTGTGGGAGGAGGTGTGGCTCAGGAGGAGCTCCAGCTGTGGGAGGAGGTGTGGCTCAGGAGGAGCTCCAGCTGTGGGAGGAGGTGTGGCTCAGGAGGAGCTCCAGCTGTGGGAGGAGGTGTGGCTCAGGAGGAGCTCCAGCTGTGGGAGGAGGTGTGGCTCAGGAGGAGCTCCAGCTGTGGGAGGAGGTGTGGCTCAGGAGGAGCTCCAGCTGTGGGAGGAGGTGTGGCTCAGGAGGAGCTCCAGCTGTGGGAGGAGGTGGGGCTCAGGAGGAGCTCCAGCTGTGGGAGGAGGTGTGGCTCAGGAGGAGCTCCAGCTGTGGGAGGAGGTGTGGCTCAGGAGGAGCTCCAGCTGTGGGAGGAGGTGTGGCTCAGGAGGAGCTCCAGCTGTGGGAGGAGGTGTGGCTCAGGAGGAGCTCCAGCTGTGGGAGGAGGTGTGGCTCAGGAGGAGCTCCAGCTGTGGGAGGAGGTGTGGCTCAGGAGGAGCTCCAGCTGTGGGAGGAGGTGTGGCTCAGGAGGAGCTCCAGCTGTGGGAGGAGGTGTGGCTCAGGAGGAGCTCCAGCTGTGGGAGGAGGTGTGGCTCAGGAGGAGCTCCAGCTGTGGGAGGAGGTGTGGCTCAGGAGGAGCTCCAGCTGTGGGAGGAGGTGTGGCTCAGGAGGAGCTCCAGCTGTGGGAGGAGGTGTGGCTCAGGAGGAGCTCCAGCTGTGGGAGGAGGTGTGGCTCAGGAGGAGCTCCAGCTGTGGGAGGAGGTGTGGCTCAGGAGGAGCTCCAGCTGTGGGAGGAGGTGTGGCTCAGGAGGAGCTCCAGCTGTGGGAGGAGGTGTGGCTCAGGAGGAGCTCCAGCTGTGGGAGGAGGTGTGGCTCAGGAGGAGCTCCAGCTGTGGGAGGAGGTGTGGCTCAGGAGGAGNCAGCCTTTTCCATGTGCTAAGATACATAATGAACATCTCTTTAGTATTTATAGGTGAGAAATATTTTTAAACAAATAATAAGAAAATAGCATTTGTCCATTGGCAGTATTGTATACAATGGGAGGAAAGCAACAAGAGGAAGCGAGCATGAGTATTTCTATAGTAGGATGAGTCTGTTGTGTATATCTCACTTCCCACACTTGGAGAGGCAAACTGCTTCTGCAGGATCAAGGGGAAGGGGAGGAGCTGCCAACTGCTTCTTGTAGGAGCTGGCACAGAGATGCTGCACCAGCAGACTATGAGAACTTCTGCCCCACAGCCAGGTTTGGCCTGGCTATTTGCCCAACAGACCCTTGGCCTTGGGGAATCAGCTGCCACCCTGTTATTGGCTGCATTAATCCCATTCAGGCCATGGACACTGGAGACAGGATTTCACAGTTGGTGGCTTCTTGCAGCTTTCTTTCAACCAAGATCTAGCTGGCAATTCCATACTCTTTTCCCAGGTTGGTGGCCCAAAAGGAGGACCCTATTTCAACCACTCTATGCTAATACTCACACAAAAGCCTGATGGGCTTAACTTATACACTCGTGGAATTAACGGATCCAGAAATTTCATCAGATGGTAATGGAGATTAATTGTGTAATTGCTGTAGTCATTTTATAAGTAGAATGATGTCATCTCTCAAAGCCCATCACAGACCCCAGTCTTATGTCCCTAGATGCTGCTGTCCTGCCTAGTGTCATATGCCTGGGCTCTAAGTTGCTCCCTCATGGGACATGGTCAGATGAACCCCATGACTTCCACCTTTTACCCTGAGGGATGCTATCTGAAAACTAGCCCTTAATTCAAACTGGATCTTCCAACATTTGTGAAAGTACTTAAAATTTAAAGGTGGGATAAACAAAATAAAAGAAAAACGGATCACGATAACGGGGAAAATGAACACTCTTATAGAAGAAATAAATTAAGATTTGAAGTTACTTCTCAGAAGTGAAAAGAAATAAATTACAACTAATTAAGGTTTATATATATTATATATATGGGAATATTTGATTCTTTCATAGTTTAATAGCAACAAATACTGTTTTCAAGAATTTCTTTACTTGCCTTTCTCATATGATCAAATATTAATTCAGCTTTACCTGTTAGAAATGTTGGCATCTGTATGTAGTAATCACACCTAAGCTTAGTCCATGGTGAAAGCAACTGATTCTCATTCTTTTTTAGGGGCTTGATGACTTCTGTTCTTCCCTAATGTCAAGTAAATTACTTACTTACAAATAGGCAAACAATAAACAGCAGGTCACAAGACATTAATCTATATTTTTGCTTTTTATTTTCACTTGCTCAAATTCAGGCAGAGACCTCAATAGTTCGTTTTTGGTTGTTAGGTAGGTGTTCATTTCTAGAGGAAGGGCTCTAAATAATAATGGATCTCTTTTCTTATCATTTTAAATTTTTATCAAAAAATGAAATAAAATTTTTTTTTTTTTTTTTTTTATTTTTATATTTATATATAAATATAAAAATAAGGAAAAAACTGTAGGCTTAATTTTGGCAATCCCCCAGGGCCTGCTGGGGAATTTCGAGGTTGGAATGAAGGAATGAGGGTGAGAGGCACAGGGTCAAGATGCAGACCCTGGGGAGTCGCGTGAATGCAAGGCGAGAAGGTGAGCTGTCATGGACTCATTTATTGGGGCAAGGTTAGGGTTTACATACTATTCGAATTCCACTCTCCTATTAGCGCAGTCGTCGTGTCACCTTGTTATTGACCCAGGTCTGCAATTCAGCTACTTGTATTGTCTTGCCTGCCTAGGGCAGGTTAAGTTGATGAGGGACAAGCTCTGCACAGGCGCACTGAGTAATTCTCAAGTGACGGGCTACCCACTAATTGTTATATGGTCATATATGTTTTAGTGGTTGTAATATATCATAAGTCACTTAACTCAGGAAAGGTCACCACTTGGTAAGTGGTCTAGAGAAGATTAAGAGGGAGAAGATTCTATATAGCATTCCTGACTGTGAGACTGGATAACTAGAATGGGCACGTAGGGCCTCATTGCTGAGGAAGCCTGAACAAGAAGTAGGACAATGGGACCACATAATAATCTGACAGTTACAACATATGAAGAGCCACAACTCAAAGTCATACTGTGTTCTACAGTTGTACAAAAGAAGGATGATATTTAAATTTAAAAATGAAGAAAAGAATGTCTGGGTTTCTAGGTGAGCTACTTCTTAGTTACCTGAAACTACAGAGATTGGACATAGCTAAGTTTTGGTTGGAAAAAAGTAGCTTCAGTAGGTTTTAAAAAAATATCCAAAAACCCCAATTTGTTTTAATTCCCATAATTGAATTAGTAGGAAACCCACAGTTAAGGAAGAAAGCGTGGATATAATTAGAGAACGACAAGGTTAAACAAGAGAGTTAGGACATAGATCATAGTAGAACATACTCAAACTAAATGAGTGGGGTACGTGACAATACAACGAGACTTCAAGATTGGCTGGAGAAAAGATACAGTAAAAATGGACGTCATAATAGACCTATCTTTACAAGAATTAGACCGCAACACCGAACCAAGCACCACACCATAGATAATAAAACACACACTAAGAATTAAGAAAAATTACAGATATACCCTTTGAATTAGTCGAATGAATGGAATAGAAGGAATTGAATGGACCGGAGAGAGCACACTTAGAGTGATCCAGCTAGCAGCAGCTTAAAACACAAAGACAGAGTAACCTGTACAAAGAGCAATAGATCTGAAATCCAGCAATTAATAGGTAGAAGATACACTAGCATTAAACTCCATACAAGCCACTCAAGGAAGATGAACAATGGAATAGAACCAGATGTCGGACGTTAAACTCACTAAATTATATAGACAGACAAAAAAAGTGACTGCCATGATATGGAAGAAACATGACCTATAGATCAGACATACCAATGCGCACCAGACAACGAGAACGAGACAATACACACCGAATCAGAATGTAAAGTTACATCCCCATTGCTGTTAGGACTAACAAAAATTAAGAAAAATCTAAAAGCCAATTGCAGGGAACCAGCAGACCACGCAAGAATCTCAGCTTAAACAATCCAAGACAAACCGACTACCAAGAAGCAACTAGACGACCTTGCAAGGGATGGCTGGCTAAAAGTAATGAGGTCATTAGGTCGCTGCTAAGAGGCACACTATGTAAATGTCCCCGCTTTGGGAGACAAAGCAACGGCACATACCACACATGGATATTTCATGTCGTGAGAAAGGACGAGTCAAGCTCTCATAGCACTTCCGCGAGTTCTCAAAGTAGTAGAGAGTTGATTAACGGGTCGAGATCGTGCCGGCTTCCTGACAATCTAGAGGGAACCAGGTGAGGCAAGGAAAATAGAATGCCAGGCCAACGCTGATCTCCTCTCAATTAACAATATGGAACAGACAATCAATAAGTCCAATACACACAATTAAATTAAAAACTACAAAATATTGAAGGAAGCAGGACATGAATAGCAGCTTTCTTATGGAACTCTTTCATCGTATATCACCCTAAGCCAGATGGATTACCCTGCCTATGAGAGAAGCGCAGAGGCAAGATACTACTACGAAGAACCAGGGCGAGTTTGGTCATGAATCACTTCTGGCTCAAAAGAAGGGCCGACTACCGCAGGGAGCTTCCAGCATAAGTTAGGTGAAGCTTAAGACTGCTGCACTCTCGTGTCTACGTTGTACATGCCCCTTAGAGTGTCAACTTTGGCTTCAGTGAGTAGAAACAATACACAAGACAACCAGCTATTCATAAGATTGTAGTGGGCAACAGAGACTCTCAGACACAACAGACTGAAAGCAAATATTAATCTTATAACAAAATTAGCGATAAGCAGAATCGGAAAACTTCGACTTGATCTTTACCACCAATATTTACCAACATTTATAGATCTGAATTCGACATACATACAATGATATTCTATTTTTGAAGATAAAATGAGAAGCCGGAGTGCACGCATAGTATTTGCTATAAAATATATTTTATAGCTATCACTTCAAGAAAATAATACTAGTTAATAACAAACTAATATTTTCTTTTTTATTTAGTCACAGGTCCCTTTGTACCTCACACTCGACTGAACCCGTCAATGAGAACTGGAACCTACTCAGTGAAGAAATGCCCTCCCTGCCTCTTCCTTGAGAGTCCGTTTTAGAGCATTTGTCCTATCTCCAATGCCTATATAACTAGGATTCTCTATTAATCGCTCAGAAGCATAAATGAACTCGCCTAAGTTCTTGTTACTTCAAACACAAAGCCTGAGTCTTAAAATATGTATTCTTCCTATTGTATTTAATATTTTTTTTTTTTTTTATTGTTTGAGTATAGGTTCCACGATAGCCCCCCGCTGAATCGCTCTGTTAACCAGCTCCTAACTACTACAAAGACCCTCCTACTTGGGCTATCCGAGACTAGATTAAAGGCGGATCTACCATAATCCGCACGCGCAAAGGCTACATTTTGTATAACTTATTTATAATCATGTTTTGGCAATAAATATCAACACAGACCAAATTATCAACCCATGGAAAACAGGCCTAAGTAATTATCACATGCATATAATCAAATACTAGCTTAACACATTATATGTAACATCATCTCAGTGATTCAGAAGATTGTAATACCTCACTAATTTACATTTCACGAATTCAGGGAATTCTCAGTAATTCAAATAGATTGAGTATCAAACTTCGGCCATGTTTCCAATTTCCTCTAGTTATCAATTAAATTATACTTCTCACCATATATATATCTCATATATGAGCGCTTAAAATATCTTAAAGAATGCTATCATTTCTTTTGTGTACTGACAATATCTTTTTTGTTTTTAGAGTATGTCACCTGTAGATCTCCAGGATCCTAGGAACTTTGATAAATAGATTATGACCAGCCCTGACCTATGAAAATCTCAAGGACTACTCTGCCGTTCTCTTGTCCTATTCATGCTTAGATTAACAAGGCTATGTTGCACCCAATAAAGATTTAAATGATTCTGGCCACAAATAATAAACACAGTCTTGATTCTAATTCGTACTCATTTTAGATAAATAGCAGCACCAATCAAGTGCTTAGCACTAACTACCCCTTAGCAGCAATTCAACTTAGCTGGCTGCGTTCACGTACAATTAACTGTTTATACTTTTCAGATAAACATTGGTTTTCCAACCAACCGAGTTTTTGATAATCAGTGTGAGTTTTTTGTTTGTTTTATTACTTTTTTTTTTTTTTGGTCTTTTTGAGACAGGGTCTCCCTGTAGCCCCAGCTGTCCTGGAACTCACTCTGTAGACCAGGCTGGCCTTGAACTCACAGAGATCCACCTGCCTCTGCCTCCCGAGTGCTAGGATTAAAGGCGTGCGCCACCACGCCCGGCTTTTTTATTTACTTTTTATGTGTATGAATGTACTGTCTGCATGTAGGTTTGTGCACCCGTGCGTGCAATGCTGCAGAGGTCAGAAGAGGGTGTCGGATTCCCCTGGAACTGGAGTCAAAGACGGTTCTCAGCCGACATATGGGTGCTGGGGATCAAACCCAGGTCCTCTGCAAGAGCAGACAGCGCTCTCAACCGCTAGGCCATCTCTCCAGCCCCCAGATAAAGCTTTTAAGACAATCTAAGGGGGAAATTATTTAAATATTTCTTCAAAGCATTAGTTTACATGGTGCTTCAGTACTTAAAATGTTATTGGTGATTTACATGCTTCAAGTACTAGCAACAAATAAAAATGACAATTCCAGTTTGTAGAGCTGTATCCTGGTTATAATTTGAAAAATAGTTGCAGACCAACATATGGGCTTCTGATCAAGTGAGACTAGCTCCATGAGGAAGGGTCCATGGCTTGGATTGGCATAAACCTATCTCACCTCTCACAAAATCCAAGTTCCCTAACCACCAATAACATTCCTGAAGACACCTCTCCAGCCAGAGCTGCTTGAGTTCAGACTTTTTTTTTCCCTACATAAACAGTCTGTTCCAAACAGTCTCTTTGACCTTGGATTTCAGGTCAGAGGATTTTACCTGGTTTGCCTCACTTGGGAGATGTGTCTTTGGATTTAGTTCAAGAGAACCAAAAATGTTTAGGAGGTTCAAGGAATGAAACTAGGCAACGATGCTATGAAGATGAAGGACACCCCCCCCCCGCTAAAACTATGGACTTATATCCTCTGCATAAAGGATATAAATAAAAGACTACCAACATTTAAAGTGTTATGCTTTGGGTATGTCCTACAGAACACTACTAAGAAACATTAGAACAGATTTATCCAATCCAGAACTCACAGAGCAAAAGCCAGACCTAGCTGAAGACGATTACTTTTCCAGGAAGTAAGGGCACTGCAAGTTCACGAAAGAGAGCAGGCCAGAGCATGGAAAGGCCAGGGCCAAACTCACTTGGAAAGCAGTGCTCAGAGTTCCGGGTGAGAGCACAGGGCTGGGGCTAAATGAATCCTCACCAATCCTATGACTGTTACCTAGACTACACTGTGGGTTGATGAACTGTATCTCTTATTTAATTTCTCTGACCTCCAAGATGTTTTCAACACTTATATACTCTAGGTAGTGTAAAGGCAAACTCCATAGACTTACACACTAATATTATACAAAGAGGTCAGGAGGAAAAGGTAGAGAACTCTCAGCTAGAAACAGTCCATTAAAATTCCCAAGAATAATTTTTAAAACATAGTTTCAAAAGTTGAACTACACTGGGTGTGGTGGTGCATGCCTTTAATCCCAGCACTCAGGAGGCAGAGGCAGGTGGATCTCTCTGGGTTCAAGGCCAGCCTGGTCTACAGAGTGAGTTCCAGGACAGCTGTGGCTACAGAGAGACCCTGTAAGTCAAGGAAGACATGGAGAAATCAGGAAGTACTTTGTGTAAGCAGAGGCCAGATCTTAATATACACATGGTGAAAACATGTAGAGAACATTCCCAGGGAAGAAATTAGCCTTCATTAAAACATAGAGACGGCTCTGCAAATGCTCAAACGCTGGATTCCTAAACATCTTCTTTGGAGTCAGAACCAAACACGTCTCTTGGAATATACTTACTACATAGAACTGGAACCAACACACTGGTTTTAGTCCATTTTGTGCTTCCCACTTACACTAATAATTGCTTCTTTGTGGGCTTGTTGTGGGTGGGCAGGGGTGGGAGCAGTTGGGAATGAACAAGAAAATAAGTAGGTTTATCAGAACCACCTCAGAGATGAAAACTGGCTGGCAGTGTACTGTGTTCTCAATCAGGTCCCACAGTCCAGGGCACTGACCTAGAGCGTTAGGCTTGAAATCTGTTTATATAATCACACATTCTCTATAAAGAGGGCCCTGTGAAGTCTGCCAACCTGTCTGTTCTAGTAGCCATCGTTCTAATAAGCACCTGACCAGGGAAAACAGACCAGACTGGGAGTGTAGAAGGGAACTGGTCAAACTAGTTGGGCTATTTTTGTTATTACTAAGTATTAGATTTTCAATGCTAGTTGGAGAGAATATAACTAACACTTAATAATCCTAAGAATTGTGGTGGTGCTTATGTGTCCTGTCTCACGTAATCTTAAGAACCTAAAATAGAAGCATTAACTCAGATGAGTAAACCGAGGCCCAGAGATTAAATTACTCAGTTCTATATATCTATAGCTAGTAACTATTGCTGCCCATTTCTGAGACCAGAAGCCTAATTCTAGCCCCACCACTTCCTGCTTTCTCTCACTAGATTCTGCTGACTGGTGATTTGTTTTAACCCAACAGATTCATCCCTTCTCAAGACTATGGTCATCCATCCATTCTATTTCAAAGGCAACCTATAGATCAGCTGTCACCTTTCAAAAATGTTCATCAGTTCCTTCCAGCCAGCTTCCTATCCCCCTCCCCCCCTTGTGTGTGTGTGTGTGTGTGTGTGTGTGTGTGTAAGCCAGAGGAAAACTGGACCAGGCCAAGGATCCTGTCTCCACCTTCCCTCCCAGTGCTGGGATTATAGGTGTTACGTGTGTACCACCATTCCTGCCTTTTTTATGTGGGTTCTAGTGGTCAAACTCAGGCCCTCTTGCTTGCGCAGTAAACACTTTATCTTAACTGAGCTATCTCTCCTGCCCTAGCTCCTCTTTTCTAACCCTTTCACTTAATATACCCTTTCTTAGTCACACTTGTTCATAGCCTTGATCCTATCCAAACCCTGACAGCAAGGCAGGACCAAAGCTAAAATATCCTCTCTCTGCTGCTTTCCCAAATTTGCATTTCATTCAGGTTCTGAAATGTACTCTCTTCCAAAGAAAGTTCTCATTAAAAGTAGTTACAGTTTCTCTGAATTAAACAAGCACCTGCCCTTTCCCAGCATCCCTGCCTGGGCACAGCACAATACACACCGCTGTGACCTTGTACGAGCTCTCTTATTTCTATAGTCGCTCAAGTTTTCTCCTGTGGCTATACACTCTTAATGCCTTCTCTTTCTATGCAGTTCCCCAAACTATAAATGCTTTGCAAGCAAAGTCCAAATGCACAGTTCATCTTTAGTATAATGCTAAGAAGACAGGTGCTTAATAAAACAGTTTAAGAAATATACTATGATTTTAAAAGTAAAAATAGATGCTGTTCTATTTGTCAAAGCAGAACAAGACAAAAACTCCACCATGCTATCATTCATTCAGTTTAGTTTTCATAAATTGCAAGCAAATAAAATATTAAAATATATAAATTCATAATCCAAAGAATATTAGCAACACCAGCTAAAACCTACATATATAAAAGGAATATAAGAATATTACTCAATGTGTTTATTATAGACTGCAACAGATTAGGTATATGCTAAAATCACTAGGCTTCCAAAATCATCATTTACATAACCCAGAAGGTGGAAAAACTTAGAATCTGAGCCCAAAACAACACTGACTTTTTTCCATTCAAATGATACTAGATGGGGAAAATGTGAAGTTTCAAAACCTTTCTTTCCAAACCCAGGTTTAGACAAACTGAAACAAAGTGAAATAGATGCTACATTCCAGCCCACGACAGCTACAAGGACTATACCTGCCTCTTTCCTGTCCCTCAAATAGTATCTCTTTAGCTGGCTGGCTGGGTCAGTCTGAATCCCACAAGGCCTGCCTTGTGCCTGGTTCACAAACCCTGTTGGTATTACATAAACTTCCACAGCTACATGACTTAGTCACAAGGTCAGCAGGCAAGCCAGTCTGGCCAGTACAGAGGAAATATATGATCACAGCCGAACCAGCCTCTCAGCACATGCTTTTCCAAAGTGGAAAGCATCATCAGTAGCACAGTCATTCCTGTAGAAAGCCTGTTGTTATTCCTCTTCACCTGGCTGTGCCCTGGTCCCGAGATCTGGACTGAAAAACTAATGCCAACTGCCCAAGTAAGCTGAAGAGTCCAGGCTCCTCTACTGCACTGCCATTCTGAAGAGTTTCAGAGAGGCACCTGGCTATCTCCTTCCCAGTATTTTTTTTTTCTTTTCTTTTTTTTTTTTTTGTATGTGTATGAATGTACTGTCTGCATGCAAGTTTGTGCACCCGTGTCGTGCAATGCCGCGGAGGTCAGAAGAGGGTCTCGGATTCCCCTGGAAGTGGAGTTCTTCTGGAATTGGAGTTTCAGACGGTTCTCGGCCGCCATGTGGGTGCTGGGGATCGAACCCGGGTCCTCTGCAAGAGCGGTCAGCGCTCTTAACCGCTAGGCCATCTCTCCAGCCCTCCTTCCCAGTATCTAAAGCTGCCTGTTGTCGCTGCTTCTGCCCAGAGGCCTCTTCCCAACACTGGTACTATAGCTGTTCTCTGTGGCTAGATCCTCTTGTCCTTTCTCACAAGAGGTGAGAGTATAGCAGTTCTCAGAGGCAGCTGCTGAGTGGAGAAGCAGGGATATGAAATTCCGCACGGGCAGACATTTTTGTGCTCCAATGACAGCAACTTTGGACAAGAAAAATTCTCCCAGGAGACATCAAGGAGAGTTATACTAAACATGTCCATCATTGAGTTTTTAGTGTCAAGTTATCTTTCTAGACGTAACGTTCACCGCCCCATGCTCAAAGAAGCAAAACTGAGCTGTTCTTTTAAAATTAAGCAGCCAATGAATCTAGGGCTCTACCTTGAAGATAACATGTCATAGCTAAATATAAAAGATTAACTGGACCAATTAGATTCCTTCTCTCTGGACTTCAACTAGTAACATGAAAACACTGGGTTGAATCATGAGAACAGAGCAACAGACAACTCGGAGCTCCCAGTATGCACATTCCTGCTGCCCCTGCACCGAAGTACAGCCTCCATGATATCTGGTCATAGAAAAGCTCCTGTTCTTGGGCTTCCCTTGTCACTTATAACCTCATCCCTGATATGACATAGCACCATAGTACTGTGATCCATGCAGGCTAAGAATTCAACTGTAAGTGAATTCTCCAAGCTGAGAAATAATGAGGTCTCAGCAAGGATGGAGGATCTCATAGCTAAGCTATACCTGAAAGGTAGAAAAGCTCAGACCTACAACTCCATCATTAGCCACCTCTTTGGAGGTGTGCGAGAGTGACAAACAGAAAAGAACAACTCGGGAAAAGTCAAGGGGCACTTTGGTCTTCAAGAGGATATGGAAATGTACATTAAAAAAAAGAAGAAAATGTACATTGAGTCATATAAGTTAATTTGCTAATTTCTATATAAATTCTAGCCTTATAAATAACAGATTATATAACTTAAATTTGTCTTCCTTTCCTCAAATGATATATGCCAGCAAAAACAAATTAAGAAATCACTTCTTCTGGGCATAGTGGTGCACACCTTTAATTGTACCACTTGGGAGGCAGAGACAGGGGATCTCTGTAAATTCAAGGCCAGCCTGGTCTACATAGTGAGTTCCAGGCCAACTGAGACTAAAGGGAGATCCTGTCTCAAAAAGACAAAAAAAAAAAAAGAAAAAAAGAAAAAAGGAAGGA
>VZQC01000690.1:662172-700127 GCA_009823505.1 Rhizomys pruinosus | reverse complement strand
TTAATTTTATTTATTTCTGTATGTGTATGAATGAACTGCCTGCATGCAAGTCTGTGCACCCGTGTCGTGCAACGCCGCGGAGGTCAGAAGAGGGTCTCGGATTCCCCTGGAGCTGGAGTTCTCCTGGAATTGGAGTTTCAGACGGTTCTCAGCCGCCATGTGGGTGCTGGGGATCGAACCCGGGTCCTCTGTAAGAGCAGTCGGTGCTCTTAACCGCTAGGCCATCTCTCCAGCCCCTCTCCTTTCTCTTAAAGATGACTCTCAAGACATGTGTGCCTCCTAACCCCCATCTCTCCTGACAAAGGCCGTTCCCATTAGGAATCTCCTTTCAGATTAGCTATGAGGACAGACCAAACTCTACATCAAATCATGACCACATCAACCTGGTTTTCCCTCTACTCAACAGTACCATGACTCTACTAGTCAGTGGAAGGAATTTCAATACAACCCTATCATCAAACCTGTTCCCACCATGACCCATTCTATCACTAGACCCAGTGATTCCTCTCTCCCCTACTTTAGTAGTATCTCACTGTTAGTATCTCAGGTCTTCATAACAGCTCTGTACATCAATTAGGAAAACCTCTCTGAGGCTCAAATAAATAAACAAATGCCTTCAGTAACACCTTGGTACTATGCAAAGTATTCTATGTGAAATTTCTATTTTAAGCATAAGAAAGCATATGCAGACATAATCATCATCCTCATATTTTTAGGTGGAATTTAGGGAGATTAATAATTGGCTGACAAGGTCTGGAACAGGAATTCCACTTAGATAGTTTGTCTAGAGTCTGCATTTGTTGTTGTTGTTGTTATTGTGTGATTGCGTATGTTTGCTTTTTTAACTGAATTTTTGTGATTTTAATACAGTACAGTTTAATGGTAGATTCTACATTCTTAATCAGCAATTACTTAGCTCAAGTATGACGGCTGATGGTAGGGCTCCCACTTCTCTCAGCCTTAATTAAACAATATCTCAAATATGTCCACCTCTGGGCTGTTCTTAACCCTAAACAGGATTAATACAATGCATGTAAGAACCTTGGACTCACAGCCAGGTATGCTGGCCCATGCCTGTAATTATAGCACCTAAGAAGTGGAGGATCAGGAGTTCAAACTCATCTTTAGCTACATACAGAGTTCAAGGTCTGGCAGAGTTAGATGAGATTATGTCTCCAACAACCCTCTGCCCTCCAAAAGGGAGGGGAGGCTGAGGATGTAGCTCAGTTGGGGGAGTGCTTATCTAGCAGG
Organism: Rhizomys pruinosus; assembly: GCA_009823505.1. Classification (NCBI taxonomy): domain Eukaryota; kingdom Metazoa; phylum Chordata; class Mammalia; order Rodentia; family Spalacidae; genus Rhizomys; species Rhizomys pruinosus. The sequence continues at coordinate 698,876 of VZQC01000690.1, read as the reverse complement.
CATGAAGCCCTGGGCTGCTTCTCTAGCACTGCATACCTGTAATCCCTAGCACTTGGGAGATACAGGCTGGAGGATCAGAAGTTCAAGGTCATCTTTGACAACAATAGAAGGCTAACCTGGCATACAGGAGACCCTTGTTGGTGTGTGTGTGTTAAACCATTTAAGAATCTTGAGCCAGGAGTGGTGGTGTACACCCTGCAGAGGCAAATGGATTGGTTCAATCAAGGCCAGCCTGGTCTATAAAGCCAGTTTGAGACCAGGTCTCAAACAAACAAAACCTTGAACTCACAGGCCAGGCTGTTTTGGCTCAAATCTCAGTCTTACTTGAGACCTGGGACAAATTATCCTTTCTGAACATATTTTTACCTCTATAATATGAGAAAAATAATGGTGCCTACCTTGAAAAATTAGAAAGATTACATGACATTAAGAGCAAAAACTCAGAGACCTGTTGTCTGACTCACAGTAAACATTAGCCAGCCTAACCCTGCCCACCAGCACATTCTACCCTGTCTATCTCTGAAGGTCAAGGTTTTCACAGCCCAAAGTAATCTGTTCTGGATGCCTAGAATATTTTTTTACTCCCTTGCAATGGACTCCAAGCTGATTTACATCTCAGTAGGAATAATACTATTTGGGACTGGAGAGATGCCTCAGCAGTTAAGAGCACTGGCTGCTCTTCCAGAAAACCTGGGTTTGGTTCCCAGCACCTACATGGTGGTGGCTAACAATCATTAGTAACTCCAGTTTCACGGAATCTAATGCCCTCTTCTGGCTTCTGTGAGCATTACACACATGGGAACATATACATGCAGGCAAAACACTCAAACATATAGAATATAAATATATAAATACAAATTTTAAAATAATAACACCATTCATAATACCATATGCAGAGGTTGTTTTAAGCACTTCCAATGAATTTACTCCTTTCAATCTTTATCATAGCCCTATGAAATAGGTACTATTAATATGCTTTTCTTGTAGTGATAAGAGAAAGCCAATCAAGTCCAGTACGAAAATCCAAACTTTTTCTTTTTAATATGTATGAATATACTGTGTGCATGTAGGTTTGTGCACCCGTGTCATGCAATGCCATGGAGGTCAGAAGTGGGCATCGGATTCCCCTGGAACTGGAGTTAAAGACGGTTCTCAGCCGCCATGTGGGTGCTGGGGATCAAACCCAGGTCCTCTGCAAGAGCAGTTGGCACTCTTAACTGCTAGGCTATCTCTCCAGCCCCCCAAATCCAAACTCTTTACCATTCAATGTTTCACATTTTTATTTTAAGTCTCCTTGGGCAAAGTGGGCATTCTCAAGGCCAAATATAGACTTTTCTGAAGACAAGTACACAAATATCTGATGCACCAGTAATTCCAAATGCTTCATAACTATTTGTACCCGAACCTAAACTTGTGTGCATTTATCCTGCTCTCTCTCGCCATCCCTTTTTGCCCCCTCCCCCTTCCTTCCTCCCTTTTTCTTTTGTCATACCAAGAACTGAACCCAGGGCTTCACACATGCTAGGCAAGAACCATACCCACTGAGCTACATCCATATATGGTATGTCCTTTTAGTATGGTTTATTTTGAGACAAATTTGAACTTGTACAGGTCTTAAACTTGTAATCCATTGCTTCAACCTCCTAAGTAGCTGGGATTACAGATCTGTGCCACCAGGCCTGATTTACCTTTTTTTTTTTTTTTAACTTTTTAAAGTGAACTTTTATGTATTTCATAGAGAACATCTTAATTTTTTTTGTTGTTTTGAGTCAGAGTCTCCCTTCAGTCCCAGCTGGCCAGGAGCTCACTCTTTAGAGCAGGCTGGCCTTGAACTCATAGAGATCTGCCTGCCTCTGCCTCTGCCTCCCGAGTGCTGGGATTAAAGGCATGCACCACCACACCCAGCACTAAAGACAGTTCTTAGCCGCCATGTGGGTGCTGGGAATCACCATGTGGGTGCTGGGAATTGAACTCAGTGCTCTTAACTGCTGAGCCATCTCTCCAGCCCCACCTCAATCGATCTTAATCACCTTTATACCCACTTCCCTACTGGCACCCCCCCATAGCCCCCACCCCAGGGAATTCATGCCCTGTCATTTGTGTAAGGCTTATTGTGTCATTAGTGCTCCCAGACTTTTCTGAAAGGTTTCTCTAAACTATTTTTAGATATAATGACATATTCTTACTGTGTCTAAGGCACAGGACACGACAAGCTTTGGTTCATGCCCTAACTTTGGGGAAAAGCTCTCTTTCTAGAGAAATTTCCATACAACTCTAGTAGTCGATGAATGCAATCTCAGGGAAGCCTTCCTTAAATACGTTGACTACAGTTGGATTTCTATCATCAAGAGCTAAATACAAAAAAAAAAAAAAAAGAACTAAATACAGAAGACACAGGGCAAGATTTTGTTTCAATTTCATCAATGGCTTTTAGAAAATATTTTAAACTGGTATTTCTATTTGACCTGACTCCATTCTCTCTTTAACCCCCAAAATACCTTCACATCCATTCTCTCTAGGAGATTATATCAATTTACCAAAACACAAAAGTACTTCATAATTTACTGAAAATGGTCATAGTTTGCCAGGCCTGTGGTGGCACATGCTCCAATCCTAGTACTTGGAAGGTGAGAACAGGATTGACATTTCAATGTCATCCTCAGCTACATGGTAGTTTGAAGGTCAGCCTGGGCTACATGAAACCCTTTCTCAAACAACAAAAATGGTTTTGCAAACCCTACTTCAAATTGTACAAGTTGGTTAGATGATTCTGGTTTTTTTCGATGGATATACTTTCTTTCTTTTTTTTTTTTTTTTTGGTCTTTTTCGAGACAGGGTCTCCCTGTAGCCCCAGCTGTCCTGGAACTCACTCTGTAGACCAGGGTGGCCTTGAACGTACAAAGATCCGCTTGCTTCTGCCTCCCAAGTGCTAGGATTAAAGGCATGTGCCACCACGCCTGGCTCGATGGATATACTTTCTAAGAGAAAGCCCAAAAGCTCAGTAGCAATGGGTTTGTATTTTCTTTCTATTTATACATAAGCCTAAAACCCACAACCAAACCAACTGTACCCAATGGCTGACCTAGATGGTCTAAGAAAAGTACAGTGAACAAGAGGGAACATTATTAAGATGGGATCGAACACTTTGAGATAGAAATACTTACATGCTCCCAACACTGTAAACAGTGGGTAGAAATTCTTAAAATTATCCTAATTTTGGAACATACCAAATTTCTTTAAGTTCTCCCCAAATAGGTCAACGTTTAGCTGAGAGCAAAACACAACAGGAGCCAATAGTCTAATAACTATTCCTCTTCCCTGATGTCAGCCACCAGAGAGGCAAACTGCCTCAGTGGAGTCAATCCTGACAGGCAGAATCAAGAACAGTCTCTTAGCTGGCTCAGCAGTTGTAGAGCTGTGCATCCCAGGCATGGTGGTGCACACCCTTAATCCCAGCACTCAGAGGCAGAGGGATCTTTGTGAGCATGAGGCCTTCCTGGTCTACATGATGAGTTCTAAGCCAGTTGGGGCCAGCTGTCTTCAAAAAACAAAGAAAAAAAATCTATTACCCAGAGAAAGCCGCAACATTTTCTCTTCAATTCTTGGTAACAAACTTAAGTATGTTACTGTAAATGTGAGATACACATGCATGCTAAAGGCAGAGAAGAATGATGTTCCAGAAACAATCTGATACAAAAGTAGGGTTGAGAAAGGTGAAAATATTTGAGTTGGGGAAAAAAAAAAAAACTGATAGTCCTTTGAAAAACAAGATATGTCACAAATGATAACTTAGTCTGTTTTGCTTTATAAAAACTACATTGAGGCTGGTAAGATGGATCAGTAGTAAAAGCCCTTGCAATGCAAGCCTGATAAGCTAAGTTTGATATCTGGAACCCATATTTAAAAAAAAATGTGGTGGTGGTGTGCATCCATAACCTCAGTGCTCCTACAGTGAAATGGGAGGTGAAGACAGGACAATGTCTGGCAGCTCAAAGCTCAGGGCCAGCCAAAGGGCAGAAACAAACAGTAAGAGAAACCCTGCCTCGTCCTTCCCTCATATTGCACACATACCTACACACATATCCAAAAGGGCAGAAACAAACAGTAAGAGAAACCCTGCCTCGTCCTTCCCTCATATTGCACACATACCTACACACATATCACAGCATATCCAAAAGGGAAGAAACAAACAGTAAGAGAAACCCTGCCTCGTCCTTCCCTCATACTGCACACACATACCTACACACATATCACAGCATATCCAAAAATCATAGAAGACATACCCCGTACCCACAAACATCACACATACCACACATAACACACTTACACATATACTATCCCCATCACAAACACACACACACACACACACACACACACACACACACACACACACCCCTTAAACTGCCTCCCCTTTCACTAGATGCCTCAGAAATTAAATGAGCAATTTCATGGGTATTTTAGAACAGGACTGAACAACTTTTTCTGTAAAGGCATCTATGGACCACATATATAATCCCTTAAAAATGTAAAAATAACCTGGAGTGGTGGTGCATGTCTTTAATCCCTGCACTGGGAGATGGAGGTCAGTCTGGTCTACATAGTGAATTCTAGACCAGCTGGAACTAGCTACAAGGAGACTGTCTCAAAAAACAACGAACAAAAAAAGTAAAAAATATCCTTAGCTCACAAACTACACAAACACAAGAACAGTAGTTTGCTGTCCTTGTAGGAGCACTGTTCAACAGAAATGAATCAACATGTAATTTAAAACTTTCTAGAGCCAGGCGTGGTGGTACATGCCTTTAATCCCAGCACTCGGGAGGCAGAGGCAGGTGGATCTCTGAGTGTTCAACAAGGCCAGCCTGGTCTATATAGTGAGTTCCTGAACAGATGGAGCTACAGGGAGACCCTGTCTCAAAAAGACAAAAAAACGAACAAATTAAAAAAAAAACCCAAAACTCTTCTAGTATCTAAATTTAAAAAGGTATAAATAGGTAAATTTAATTTTAGTGTTTATTTAATATGATCAAAAATTATTTTACAAATAAAGAAAATTACTGAGATACTTTAAAAGAAGCCAAACCAGGCGTGGTGGTGCATGCCTTTAATCCCAGTACATGGGAGGCAGAGCCATCTTTGTGAGTTCAAGTCAAGCCTGGTCTACACAGCAAGTTACAGGCACTCTGGGGCTACAGGGAGACCCTGTCTCAAAATTAAAATAAAAAAATGAATGGGCCAGCAAAGAAGAGAGAAATGCTGAAAAGGGTCAAATTGGCAAAAATATAAAAGGAGTAATTTCCCTAGACTGTCAACAAAACCAAGTTTGGTAAACCAAGTACTATCAATGGAAAAGAAATTCACCCTAAAAGGTAATTAATTACAAAGGGCTATAACTCAGAGGCAGGGTGATTGACTAATATACACAAGGCCCTGGGTTCAATCTCCAGCACCAACCCTGCCAAAACCCAGGGGGAAAATTGAACTCAGAGATCCGCCTGCCTCTGCCTCCCAAGTGGTAGGACTACAGGCATGGGCCACCATGCCAGGCCTATATAGTTCCTTTTTTATATAATGATCATTTGACACTTTGTAACACAATCATTTTCATAATCTTTTCAGTCTGATTATTTTTGCAACTATAACTCTGAAGAATATATTTTATACAAATCATTTTATACAATGTATCATATCTACCACAATGTGGCCAACATTTTCACTCAGTGCTAAAATGCTGGGATTACAACTATGTACTATGAAACTTGGCCTGAAGACATCGTTCACATGTACATCTTTAAACAGCATAGTTCATATACCACACAGTGCAATCATCATGATGATTTTACTCTTTTGGTTAATATAAGCTTAATTTTTAAGTGTAAAAGTGTTCTGAGGCAGATGAGCTTGTGCAAGCTGATAACCCCTACACTTGGGAGGTTGATGCAGGAGGACCCTGAGTGCAATGGCAACCTGGGCTACTGAGTGAGGCAGGCTTGTCTTTAAAAAAAGAAATCTGGAGATAATTTTTTTTTTTTTGTCTTTTCGAGACAGGGTCTCCCTGTAGCCTCAGCTGTCCTGGAACTCACTCTGTAGACCAGGCTGGCCTTGAACTCACAAAGATCCACCTGCCTCTGCCTCCCGAGTGCTAGGATTAAAGGCAGGCGCCACCATGCCCCGCTAAAATCTGGAGATAATTAATAGAAGATATTAAAAGCAAGCAAGCAAGCAGGCAAGCAGCCCTCTAATGAACAACTTATTTTCATAAGTTATAGAGAGTCCAGTGAGAAGGAAGAATCTAATAAATTAGACATAAAAGTAAACCATTTGCCTTCCCTAGCTTTAACTCTAATTGACTCTTATACAAGGCACAAAAAAGACATGTATTTTGACCTCCCCTTCTTGTGACCAGTAATGTTACACAGTAACAAACACCACATCACTTTTCCAAGGTAAAAGGCATCCCTGACCCATAGCTGCAGAATGGAACACAGAAAAAACACTGTCTTTAATCCAAAAGACTCTGTTCTACAAACCTAAAAACACATGCAGAGTGAGCATCACTATGAAAGTTCCCTGGATTCTACAGAAATGGCAAACTATGAGCAGTAAAAGGTGGATATTTTTGTCCCCTCCTAACTCAGCAGAAGAACCCCCCCCACAAGTTAAGAAAAGCAGGTGTGAGTGAGAAGTCTTTTACTAGGTCTCTCCCTCCAGATAGGCTGACTCACCTAACATACAGATGTGGATAAAGGTCTTTAATCACTAGATTTTCTAAGTTCTGCATTTATAAAATTTATAAAAACACAAGGCTAAAGGATACAAATAAAAATTGGCCTTAAATTTTGCCATCCTGAACATTCCTTTATCTTTCCTCAATAAAGAAAGAAAGAGGGCTGGGCGTGGTGGCGCATGCCTTTAATCCTAGCACTTGGGAGGCAGAGGCAGGCGGATCTTTATGAGTTCAAGGCTAGCCTGGTCTACAGAGTGAGTTCCAGGACAGCTGGGGCTACAGGGAGACCCTGTCACAAAAACACCAAAAAAAAAAAAAAAAAGAAAGAAAGAAATAAAGAAATAAATAAAAAGTAAAGTCAATAAAAAGCTCTATACCAGACTAACAAAGCTTCCCTGTCAATAAAATCAGGGTCATGAAACAGTGCAGTGCCCTGGGGAAAGAATCTTCAGGTGGAAACATACACATAAATTGATGACCTTGTGGTCATACAGAGAAAAACTCAACAGCTATTTGAGGGCTTATGAGATTATCACACTGTTAGGGCCTCTGACAGGCAGGGAGGTGGGGAAGCACATTACCTTTGGGAGGGAAGTAGGACTTGCTTTCCGCTTTGTGAGGCCAGTCGACCACAAGGGGTCCAAACCTGCGAAAGCTGGCAGTGATCTCATCTACAAAACAGAAAAGGAACTTAGCAAAAAACTACCACCAAACCAGGCATGGTGGCCCACGCCTTTAACCACAGCACTCAGGAGGCAGAGGCAGGCAGATCTCTGAGTTCAAGGCCAGCCTGATCTACATAGTGAGTTCCAGGCTAGCTGGGACTATAAGAAAACTCTGTCTCAAAAAGATCTCCACACACGCACACGCACGCGTGCACACACGTGCGCACACACACACACACACACACACACACACACACAAAACCTCCAACCATACCAACCATAAAAGCATAATATATCTTTTTATTTAAATACTGTTTTGAGGGATATTTTCTTTTGAGAACTAGTCCCTGAAGCATTTTAACAGAAATAACACCCACAAAATTAAATACTACTTCTGAGGTATATGTTTTATTATTCGCTTTTAACCATGAAAAGTGTGTTTCCAAGTATAATTTACTTTCTTTTACTGCAAATAAAGAATCTGGAAGAAACATCTACTGGCTAAAGCCACCTCTCTGTCAAGCCAGGAGAGTCCAACAGTGGGAAGGTTTCTGCTTTAGAAAAGGATAAATATAAAGAAAATGTTTAAAAGAGAATTTCACAGGCCAGCAAGATGGCTCAGCAGGTGAAGACACTTGCCATCATGCCTGAAACCCAAGTTCAAACATTAGGACCCACATGGTAGAAGGGAGAACCAATTCTTGAAAGTTGTCTTCTGACCTCCACACATGTCATATGGCACACTCCCTTTCTGCAATAAATAAAACATTTTAAATATTTTATTATTTTGATTATATGTGTATGAGTGCTTGCCTGCTTGTATGTAAACATAACATATGGATGCAAAGCCTAAGGAGGTCAGAAGAGGGTGCTGCATACTCTGGAACTGGAGTTCAGGTGGTTGTTAGCCACCATGTAGGTACTAGAAATCAAACCCAAGTACCCTGAAAGAACAAGTATTCTTAGCCACTGAGAATCTCTCTAGCCCCATAAATAAAACCTTTTTCAAATGTATAATTAAAAATATTTTTTTATTTTTATGTGTATGAGTGTATTGCCTGAATGTAGATAGGTTCACCTGTATCATACAATGCCCTCAGAGTCAGAAGAAGATGTCAGATGCTCTGGAACTGGAGTTATGGACAATTATTATTAGCTGCCATGTGAGTGCTGGGAATAGAATCCAGGTCCTCTGCAAGAGCAGCCAGAGCTCTTAACTACTGAACCATTTCTCCAGCCCCTCAAATATATAATTTTACTTGTATGGATTATAAAAGGTTATTTTAGAAATAAATGGTTCTATTGATGAGGAACAAGGGCGGCAAAGTAGACAACTTTGTTTGGTGATGTGAAAAGGTTAAAAGTATTTTCCTTATATCTACATACTACCCATTTTACCAAGAAAATGTCTAAAAAATTGCAACTTAATTTCTTTTTCTTCTGACTCAAAGGAGAAGGGCAAAACCTCGTTAGAACTCAAGTGCAGTTGCCAATCACTTAGTCATGAGAAAGTTTATCTTAAAGAAAATCTAATTGATAGAAGATATTAACATAAAATGAGGACAGTTTGGAGGAAAATGAGTCCCCAGTCACCTGCAACTTTAATGCAGTAAGTTTAAAGCTATTTTAGGAAACTTCCTTCTTATCATGAAAACATAAAAGAAAACTACAACAAATGAGAGAGGTGTTAGAATGCAGGCGAAAAAAGTAATTTGAAAGAATATTTTTATAGCAGATCCAAATTTATTGATTGACTGACTGACTGATTGATTGGTCTTTTCCAGACAGGGTCTCCCTGTAGCTGCAGCTGTCCTGGAACTTGCTATGTAGACCAGGCTAGCTTTGAACTCACAGAGATCCACCTGCTCTGCCTCTGGAGTGCTGGGATTAAAGGCATGTGCCACCATGCTCAGAAGCAGATCCAAATTTTATTGGAACTAGAGTAGTTTCTTCCTTTAAGATGGCTTTATCAAAATAGTTTCATTTCATTTATACATTTGGCAAATATTTATTGATAATCTATTGTGTGCAAAATGAATACTTAAAATTGGCTTTAGGCCGGGTGTGGTGGCTCACGCCTTTAATCCTAGCACTTGGGAGGCAGAGGCAGGCGGATCTTTGTGAGTTCAAGGCCGGCCTGGTCTACAGAGCAAGTTCCAGGACAGCTGGGGGACAGGGAGACCCTGTCTCAAAAAGTCCAAAAAAAAAAAATTGGCTTTAGACAGAAATGAAAACTTTTTCTTTTTCAATGGCTATGTCTCAAAAAATAGCATCAAAGCCAGGCATAGTGGTGCATGCCTGTAATCCCAGCACTTGAGAAGTAGAGACAAGGCCAGCCTGTACATAGTGAGTTCCAGGACAGCTTGGGATACAGGGAGACTCTGTCTCAAAAAAAAAAAAAAAAAAAAAAAAAAGTAGCATCAAGAAAAATTATGTCTTCATTCTTTTATATGTCAGAGGGAAAACACTCTTTTCATGAGATGTTCATGCTAAAATATGATTGTCTAATAGACATGGGCATAAGCTCTGCAGTCAGACTGATTTCCATTAGTTGCATAATCTTAGACAAATTACCTCTACCTGATCCTCAGTTTCCTTGTACATAAAATGAAAACAGTAAGATATACAATCTAAGGGTTAAATTAGATAATGTGAAATGCTTGGTCTAGTAATAGAGTAAGAGTGCCATTAAGTATTAGCTCTCATTGTTTTAAGACCTATCCTTCATATTAACCAGCAGGCAATGGGGAGCTTCTGGAAGCTACCACATTGCCACATATGAACAACACATATGAACAACAGCCTGAAGCTAGAATCTATCATTTCCTCAAGTATTCTAACCTCCTATTAGAGGATATAAATGTCCTAAAGCTGAAGAGTCAGGGTCTGATGACACAAAACACAAATCCAGTTTTTGTAAAGTCATTAATGAATGCATATGGTACCTTCGTCAATGTCAGGAGGAAGGCCCCCAACAAACACCTTTCTGGAGTAGCGTTCTACTCGTTCCCCATTTTGACATCGAGTGGGAGAACTTAAGCCAGATGACAAAGCCTGATCACCATGGCTGTCGTCCAAGAAGGCGTCTTCAAAGGGAAAGAGAGAAGATCGACCTGAAACAAAGTAGGAGTGTCTATAATTAGCATGGCCTTCCTGGACAATGTTACTGTATTAGAAGGTCCAAATGCCAGGTGAAGTGTACACACACACAAAAATGTGTCCTGAAGTATGGCATTTCACTCAATAGAATATACAACTGATGACTGCCAAGTATAGCCAAATTTATATACAGCACTGAGATGACTGAAATGACATCCAAGGATGAAACAGCAAAACTGCATTCTTCTTCCTTTGCTTAAAAACATCACTATATTATACTCATACAGTCCACATCACTGCTAAGAACATGTCTACCAGGGGAGAGGGAATTGCAAGGCCTTACTACTAGCTGAGGACCTACTGGTAGTTGATGGCTGCTGGGGGATAGAGAGTTCTTTTCTCTTTTTTTTTTGTCTTTTTGAGACAGAGTTTCCCTTTTTAGTCCCAGCCAGCTAGCCTGAGCTCACTCTGTAGACCAGGCTGGCCTTGAACTTACAGAGATCCACCTGCCTCTGCCTCCCAAGTACTAGGATTAAAGGCATGTGCCACCACACCCAGAAGAGAAAGTTCTTTTCTTCTGATGGTTTGGCCCCTGATAGGCTGCCCATGTTCCACTGGATGGCCTTACACCCATGTACATATGGGCATGGATTCCGGGTTATTGAAAGAAAAAAAAAATCAAGTTGGATGGGGGACATATTAGGGAAGATCTGGGATAGGATCAAAATACAGGAACCAGAAGATATTAAGTGAAGTAACACAGTCCCAGAAAAACAAATGATGAATGGTATCCCTCATCTGTGGATGCTAGCACCAAGTACCTAGCTGTAAGGCAAACTGAGCAATGTTAATGTGCTCTAAAAACAACTGTGCTCTTATATTGTGAATCCCTAAACAGGTTCTAGAATTAACCTACCATTTATTTTCAGATTTTGAAATTTTGGTATATGGGTAGAGGGTATGTATGGTTATTTTAGAGTAATAGAAAATCAAAGTTGGGGCTGGAAAGATAGCCTAGCGGTTAAGAGCGCTGACCGCTCTTGCAGAGGACCCGGGTTCGATCCCCAGCACCCACATGGCGGCTAAGAACCGTCTGTAACTCCAATTCCAGGAGAACTCCAGTTCCAGGGGAACAGACCTCTGCGGCATTGCACAACACGGGTGCACAGACCTGCATGCAGACAATACATTCATACACATACAAAATAAATAAATAAAATTACAAAAAAAGAAAATCAAAGTGGAAAAATGTGAATCCTGAAATAGGATTTGAAAATAACATAGTTTTCAGATGACATAATTTTAGTATAGGTATGAATATATATGTATATATATGCATACATTGAAGCAATACAAGTTGGAGGGAACAACAACAACAACAAAAGAATGGGGACAAAACAAAGCAAAACAAAAACCCCAAAACAAGCCGGGCATGGTGCACGCCTTTAATCCTAGCACTAGGGAGGCAGAGGCAAGCGGATCTTTGTGAGTTCAAGGCCAGCCTGGTCTACAGAGTGAGTTCCAGGACAGCTAGGGCTACAGGGAGACCCTGTCTCGAAAAAAAAAAAAAATTATATCCAAGAATTAGTTTTTCAAATTTTGTGCAATACACATTTTTTTTGTGTGGTGAGTCTTTTTTGCATGACGAGTCCCTTGTAAGCCCCAGATGTGCTCCTGGAATTTGACCCTGTGTACGCCAGGGCTGGCCTGACTCAGAATCTAGAATCCACCTTGGCCATCTGCCGTCCAGAGGGTCGTAGACTGCCATTAAAGGCCAGTACACCTACCCCAGCAAGTAACTTCTTTAAAATACAAACAACGAAAAGGAGTATCTCAATCTCACAGAGGTTTCTATCTGGCTGGTAATGGATGACCTCAGAAGTGTCAGGGTGTTGTAAAAAGACTGGTTCTGAAAGTGATGAACAGAACTAATAATGTCGTTCTCTCTAAAGAGTCAGAGCAAGAGATAAAGTTTTCTGTCCCATGCAAAGACAATAGCCCTAACAATTTATTAAAGTAAGCAGTACCTTCCTCAAGCAGGTGACTGGACCAAAAACATAATAAAAACATATAATAACATCAAGGATATGAGGATAACGCGGATGTGGGAGTGTGGTTACATTATTTGAATCATAGGTCTGGATGTTGATCTGATAGTCCACACTCAAGAAATATAGAGGAAAAAAACACCTTGTCGGAATTAACATTTTCATTGTTAATCAATTAGAGCCAAAATAAGAGTTCTGGGTAGAAAAAGGTACTTAATGCCCCACTCTATATGACTATAAGATACATCAGTTAAAGCTTGTTAACAAAAACAGCACAATAAGGTCAGTTTATGGCATTACAAGTTTAAATAAGTACAGTTCTGGGGCTGGAGAGAGTGGGCCTAGCGGTTGGGAGCGCCGACTGCTCTTGACAGAGGACACCGGGTTGATCCCTCAGACACCCACATGGAGCGGCTAAGAACCGTCTGAAACGTCATACCAGGAGAACTCCAGTTCGCAGTGGAATCGAGCACCTCTTCGACCTTCCCGGCATTGCACGACAACGGGTGCACACAACCTACATGCAAGACAGTACATTCATACAATCAAGAAAATAAATAAAATTATTAAAAAAAAGTACATTTCCTGTTTGAGTTCCTGTATAAAATTTTTTTTTTTTTTTAATAATTTTTAAAAAAAAAGTTTCCAAGCCCAGCCTGGTCTACAGAGTAAGTTCCAGGACAGCTTGGGGCTACAGGGAGACACTGTCGCGAAAAGACAAAGAAAGAGGAAGGAAGGGAAGGAAGGAAGGGAGGGAGGGAGGGAGGGAGAGGAGGGAGGGAGGGAGAAAGGAAGGAAGGAAGGAAGGAAGGAAAGGAAGGAAGAAGGAGGAAGGAAGGCAGGAGAGAGAGAGAGAGAAGGAAGGAAGGACGGAAAGAAAGGAAGGGAAGGAAGTAATGAAGGAAGGAATGAAGTGAAGGAATGAAGGAAGGAAGTATTCAGTGAATTATGAGAGAAAAATCAAATCCATCAATACATCACTCAATGCCATCACTACCTCCATACATCACCGAACGAACTAAAGCAATCAAAACGCCGATCCATACACGCAGGAAAGAACTACCATTCCTTCAATCCTTCACCTTTTTGCTTGCTCTGGATTGCACTTACACAAAAGTACTGATAGAAGTCTTATGACACCAGCCTGTCCCTCGTGCATAGTGATTTCCAAGGTCGTCAATTTTTGAGAAGACTTGTGAGAGAGGGAGTTTCTGCATGTAAAGACCAAAATTCCACACAGAAAATACCCTCTGATAACTCTTCCATCTTCCCTTCAAACCGTTCCTTAAAATGTTAATAAAAAGGCCTTTTGGGAGAAGGCTTGAAGGCTAAAGTGCCTGACACACAAATGTGAGATTCAGAGTTCAGCCCCTGCACCAACATAAATGTCAGGCAGGTGTGGTGGCCCATCTGTGATTCCAAACACCCAAACACCCAGGATGCAGACAGCGATGCCCTGAGCAAGCTGGCTAGCTACATAGCCCAATCGGCAAGCTCTGGTTTCAAATGAGAGATCTTGCTTCAAGATGGAGAGCTCTTAAGATGGAGAACAACTGAGAAAGACGTCTGACTTCAACCTCTGGCCTACATACATACATACATACACACACACACACACACACACACACACACACACACACACCGTACACATACATGACTTCAACCTCTGGCCTACATACACACACACACAGAGTACACATACATGACTTCAACCTCTGGCCTACACACACACACACACACACACACACACACACACAGTACACATACATACACAACAACAACAAAGGCCTTTTATTCATACTTGATTCACTCCAGAAATTCAGTATTTATCCTGGATCTCCTTTTCTCTCCATTTTCAAATCCATCTCTCACTAACTCAAGCTATAAAACAAATCTTACTTCAAGTTCTGTCCATCATTAGTCCTAACACACTGGTCCAAACCACCATCATCTCTCTCCTTGACTCACAGACTCATAGTCTGCCTAGCTGAATACAACTTCCTTTCTCCATTAATTTCTACCTAGCACTCCACAATGCTTTCTAAAAACAAAACAAAACCACCACCACCAACGAAAAAACTATAGCCAAAATAGGTATTTTCAAATAATAATCTGAACATGTAACTACATCTCACACTCCTGACTTCAAATGTCCCAATGACCTTCTGTTGTCTTTGAATAAAGTACAAAGACATCACTGTGAACTACAAAAGTCTATGCTTACCTCTTCTCTATCACAGTTGCTCCCTCTTCTTGCATAGTAACTTCTCTAATCAAATAGATCTCCATTCTATTTCCTGATTAGTCTTCTTCATGACAGGTGCTAATGTCAAGATGTTCCCTCTAACCTCTAAAACTAACTCTCTCTCTCTCTCTAGTCTTTGAGATGGGGACCCCCTGTAGCCCCAGCTGTCCTGGAACTCACTCTATAGACCAGGCTGGCCTTGAACTCACAAAGATCCGCCTGCCTCTGCTTCCCAAATGCTAAGATCAAAGGCATGCGCCACCACACCTGGCAGCAATTTAATCTTTACCACTGTATCTTCCTGCCTTAACTAGAGTATATTAGAGGAACCCAAAATTAAATAAATACATAAATAAATAAATAAATAAATAAATAAATAAATAAATAAGCCAACATCCAAGAAAGGAAAACAGTATGTGCAAAGCTGGGCACAGTGGTTCACTTCAGTAATCCTAGCTTTTGGGAGGCTGAGGAAGGATGGTCTAGAGTTTAAGGCCAGTCTGGATTATTCCAGTGAGCTCCAGAGCAGCTTGGGCTACAGTGTGAGACTCTATTCTAAACAATAAAAACAAGAAACAAACCAGAACAGCATGTGCAAAGACATCATGCCTCTGCGACTACACTCAGAACTCAACACTGGGGCCTGGGACATGAGAAACACAACCGTCTCCTAGAAAGTTGAGGCCTTTCTTATCACTGTTTGCTTTTTTTTTGGTCTCTACTATGTTCCATACTTTATATTATTGAAATGAATTTCCCTCTTCCCAAATTCAATACTCTTCATTCTAATAGTGGTCTCTGTTTGTTTGTTTGTTTGTTTGTACTTTGGAGATGGAAGATCAGAAGGTCAAGGTCCTCCTCTACAGAGAGTTCAACTCTTGCCTGGACTGGGTCTAACCCTTTCTTCAAGCAAACAAACAAACAAACAAACAAACAAACAGAAAGCTGGGATTGCAGACAGGAACTACCATACCTGGTTTTATGCAATTCTGGAGACTGAGCCCAGGGTTCCATGCATGCTAGGCAAGTACTCTACCAAGTTAATTACACCCCCAGCCTATTACTGGCTTTTGGCACTCACTCCCTGGAAGCTATAACACTCATCATTCTGCTAGAATGACTTCTCTAAGATGCCTCTGACTATGTTATATACAAAATCTATCACCTCCAGCAATTTGAACCCAGAAGTGGGGGATGGGCTGAGACTGAAGAAATCAGCAGACATCCAGACAGGTGATGGGGAGGCTTTAAACAAAAGCAGCAAAGCAGAGAGGCAGATTCAAAACATTCTTGAATAAATAAAATCTTGTTTCTCATGACCAACATAATCACAGCTTCCCTGGAATATTTTGGCAAGGAAAATAAAAGTTCTAAGAGAGTTCTAAGAGTCTGGACAGTTTTCAAAATTGGTTATAGGTATTTAAGATACTTCCTGAGGTTTAAAACCAAATCTTTGTCTCATTAGTAGTATTCAGTGTGCTTATAGACCTTAGCAATAAAGAAACCCTTGGAAATGAATCTGCTAATAATTAACATAAAATGATGTTTCTCTGTGAGCAAGAACTAAGAATATAGGTTCCAGAGACCAATCCCCAAATCTAATATAAATCTGTGGGGCTCAAGCTTCAAAATCTACACTCCCTGATGATTCCTATGCTAAAAAGTTTAAGAGTCACTGAAGTGGATGTCATCTGTTTCCAGCAGACAATCACCAAAAGAGGTAATGTACGAAGTTTATATAGCCTTAGGAAACATCCATATTCAATCAAGTTAAGGGCAGTATATCCTCATGA
This sequence comes from Rhizomys pruinosus, assembly GCA_009823505.1. Taxonomy (NCBI): domain Eukaryota; kingdom Metazoa; phylum Chordata; class Mammalia; order Rodentia; family Spalacidae; genus Rhizomys; species Rhizomys pruinosus. The sequence continues at coordinate 682,299 of VZQC01000690.1, read as the reverse complement.
TTGGCATATTAAAATCTATAATCAGCCTTACTGTAACATGACTGCTTGAAATGTTGGAGAAAAAAAGTGTTTCAGGAAGAACTTACAAAGACACAATTGGGAACGGGGAGGGGTGAAGGGTATAGCTCAGTGATAGAGTACTTGCCTGGTTTGCATGAGGTCTTGAGAAACCCAACAGGGAAAAAAAAAAAAAGCAAAAAACTAGATCTGCTAGTTTAGAACCTGTACTGAAGCCCTATGACCTGAAAAGCATCTATTTCCCTCACTGTAATCATAAGCTCCTGAAGGACTAATTTTTAAAAGTGTGTGTGTGTGTGTGTGTGTGTGCGTGCGCATGCATGCATGTGTGTGTGTGTGTGTGTGTGTGTGTGTGTTTGCATGTAGGGGTGTCCATGGAGGCCAGAGGAGGACATCAGATCCCCTGGAGCTGGAATAACAGATGATTGTGAACTGCCTGATGTGAGTGCTGGGAACCAAACTGTCATCTTGTGCAAGAGCAGCAAGGATTCTTAACTGCTGAGCCATCCCTCCAGAACTAGGAAGAACTATTTGGTTAATGAATTTGGCACTTTGCTATTGGTTTATGTAAGTTAGTGCATTAGTATTCTAAGTTGTCCAGTGAATCCTTGTGAAGATGTTATTCAAGTACTCTTAGGTTGGCATAAATCCATGCTCAAAACAAAACTGTTCCAGATGGGCAGGTGGTACATGCCTGAAATCCCAGTACATAGGAGGCTGGGATATTGTTGGAAATGGGCTAGATGAGACACTATCTCAATTAAAAATAAAAGCAATCCAAGGGAAACTGTTAAATTTTAGTTCCTGGGCATGTGTTGTTAAGAACTGAAACTCAGCCGGGCGTGGGGGCACACACCTTTAATCCCAGCACTTGGGAAGCAGAGGCAGGTGGATCTCTGTGAGTTCAAGGCCAGCCTGGTCTACCATAGGGAGTTTCAGGACAACTGGGACTGCAGGGAGACCCTGTCTCAAAAAGATAAAAGAAAAAGAAGAAGGAGGAGGNAAAAACAAAAACAAAAAACTCCCCTAAAGAACCTGTACAGAAAAGGTACCAAACAGAAGACCTGCGAGGCATAGTCAAGCAGTGGAAGGCTTGTTCAGGAGCTCCCCAGGAAGCCCTCTTTCCTACAGGAAAGCATAAGAAAACTAGAGCCCACTGGCCGTGCTGTGCTTCCAAATGTGCTCAAAGCTCACCACTGAGCTTATGTCAAAGCCCCACCATGACCCCACATGCCCCAGGGCACTTCTGGGGCAATAATATTTCCATTCTCAGAGCCTGTTCACCTCAGCCTTGCAAGCTACTCAGAAGTCAATCATTTTGAAGATTTAATAAAAATATATTATGAGAAATGACTTCCCATAAATAAACAAACCTCCATGGCAGTCAAAATAGTTGTTAGCCTACTTTCTAGTCTGTGAGTTTGAGCAAGACAATTCACTTAGTTGTGTCTTATTTACAAAAAGATGAAAGGCATTCAGATTTCCAGAGTCAGCAAGCTGCTGCTCTGCTCTGCTTCTTTGTTCTTAGATAGGTCTCACTACGTAGTCCAGGGTAGCCTCCAGTTCAGGAGCCTCCTGTCTCAACCTCCCCAGTGCCCAGTTCTGAAATCTTACAGAATAATAAAAAAAAATCTTACTATATATTAAAATGTGATATATCTTAGGCACCATAGCCTGGTATGTTTACAAGCAAGCTTACTTATTTTTCCTCCCACTGTCATTTAAATACATGGGATCTCAATTCAGATAACAGCTCTAGCCAGAATCTGAGCATCATTTTTTAGTCTTCCTTATTTACTTACCACCCGCAATTCATCAACATGATGCCATTTGTTTCAATTCTGTTCATTCTACTCTCCAGAACACAGCTTCAATTGCTTATTTCTCTCCAATCCCACTTGTTGTACTACGTAGTACTACCTTGTGTTAAGTCTTTCTTTTTTTGAAATAGCTTCCTTATGATATCTGAAATCTTCTTTAAAACATTAGAGGGAGATGAAGGGAGTGAATATATGAAATAAGATTGGCCAAAATGTTAACAGTATGAACATAGTAGGAGCCATTAAACTGTTGCATATCTTTGTAGGCTTGAAATTTTCCATAATTAAAAAGTTAAAAGGCATTGCACGACATGGTGCACAAACCTACATGCAGACAGTACATTCATACACATATGAAAATAAATTTTAAAAAGTTTTTTAATTAGGGCTGGAGGGATGGCCTAGCGGTTAAGAGCACCGAACGCTCTTGCAGAGGACCCGGGTTCGATCCCCAGCACCCACATGGCGGCTGAGAACCGTCTGTGACTCCAGTTCCAGGAGAACTCCAGTTCCAGGGGAATCCGAGACCCTCTTCTGACCTCCGCGGCATCGCACGACACGGGTGCGCAGACCTGCATGCAGACAATACATTCATACACATAAAAATAAATAAANAAAAGAAGAAAGACTAAGAAAGAAAAGGAAAAGAAAAAGACAAACGATAAGAAGAGAATAAGAACAGAAGAAAGAAAGAAAAGAAGAAAGAAAAGAGAAAGAAAATGAATGAATCAGTCTGGTGAGGGAGATAGGCAAGTACACAAAAGTACTGATAGAAGTCTTATGACACCAGCCTGTCCCTCGTGCATAGTGATTTCCAAGGTCGTCAATTTTTGAGAAGACTTGTGAGAGAGGGAGTTTCTGCATGTAAAGACCAAAATTCCACACAGAAAATACCCTCTGATAACTCTTCCATCTTCCCTTCAAACCGTTCCTTAAAATGTTAATAAAAAGGCCTTTTGGGAGAAGGCTTGAAGGCTAAAGTGCCTGACACACAAACATGTGAGATTCAGAGGTTTCAGCCCCCTGCACCCACATAAATGCCACATAGGTGTGGTGGCCCATCTGTGATTCCAAACACCCAAACACCCAGGATGCAGACAGCGATGCCCTGAGCAAGCTGGCTAGCTACATAGCCCAATCGGCAAGCTCTGGTTTCAAATGAGAGATCTTGCTTCAAGATGGAGAGCTCTTAAGATGGAGAACAACTGAGAAAGACGTCTGACTTCAACCTCTGGCCTACCTACATACATACATACACCACCACCCACACACACCCACACACCCACACACACACATCCACACCGACTACACATACAGACTGCTACCCTCTGGCCTACCTACACACCCACAAAAAGATTAAACATACAGACTTCAACCTCTGGCCTACACACACACACACACAAACACAACCCACACCAGTACACCATACATACACAACAACAACAAAGGCCTTTTATTCATACTTGATTCACTCCAGAAATTCAGTATTTATCCTGGATCTCCTTTTCTCTCCATTTTCAAATCCATCTCTCACTAACTCAAGCTATAAAACAAATCTTACTTCAAGTTCTGTCCATCATTAGTCCTAACACACTGGTCCAAACCACCATCATCTCTCTCCTTGACTCACAGACTCATAGTCTGCCTAGCTGAATACAACTTCCTTTCTCCACCTCTCCCACCAAGAAAGTGAGTTCTTGCTTTGAAGATACTCCCCCCCCCCCCAGAAAAAAAAAAAACAAAACCACCACCACCAACGAAAAAACTATAGCCAAAATAGGTATTTTCAAATAATAATCTGAACATGTAACTACATCTCACACTCCTGACTTCAAATGTCCCAATGACCTTCTGTTGTCTTTGAATAAAGTACAAAGACATCACTGTGAACTACAAAAGTCTATGCTTACCTCTTCTCTATCACAGTTGCTCCCTCTTCTTGCATAGTAACTTCTCTAATCAAATAGATCTCCATTCTATTTCCTGATTAGTCTTCTTCATGACAGGTGCTAATGTCAAGATGTTCCCTCTAAACCTCTAAACTAACTCTCTCTCTCTCTCTAGTCTTTGAGATGGGGACCCCTGTAGCCCAGCTGTCTGGAACTCACTCTATATGACCAGGCTGGCTTGAACTCCCCCACGATCCGCCTGCCTTGCTTCCCAAATGCTAAGATCAAAGGCATGCGCCACCACACCTGGCAGCAATTTAATCTTTACCACTGTATCTTCCTGCCTTAACTAGCGTATATGTATGGACCCACAATTAAATAAATACATAAATAAATAAATAAATAAATAAATAAATAAAATAAAATAAGCCAACTCCACGAAAGGAAAAACCAGTTATGTGCAAAGCTGGGCAAAAGTGGTTCAACTTCAGCTAATCCTAGCTTTTGGGAGGCTGAGATGGGAAGATTGGTTAGAGTTTTAGCCAGTTTGATTATTCAGTGAGCTCCCAAAAGGGGAGCAGGCTCGGGCTACAGTGTGAGGACTATTCTAAACAATACAAAACACGAAACAAACCAGGAAAGCTGTGCAAAGACATCATGCCTCTGCGACTACACTCAGAACTCAACACTGGGGCCTGGGACATGAGAAACACAACCGTCTCCTAGAAAGTTGAGGCCTTTCTTATCACTGTTTGCTTTTTTTGTTTTGGATCTCTACTATTTCCCTACTTTATTATTATTGAAATGAATTTCCCTCTTCCCAAATTCAATACTCTTCATTCTAATAGTGGTCTCTGTTTGTTTGTTGTTTGTTTGTACTTGGAGATGGAAGTCAGAGAGTCAAGGTCCTCTCTAAGAGAGTTCCAACTCTTGCTGGACTGGTCTCACCCTTTCTTAAGCAAAAACACCAAACAACAAACAAAACAAACAGAAGCTGGGATTGAGACAGGAACTACCATACCTGGTTTTATGCAATTCTGGAGACTGAGCCCAGGGTTCCATGCACTGCTAGGCAAAGTACTCTACCAAGTTATTAACCCCCAGCCTATTAATGGCTCTTTGCACTCACTCCCGGAAGCTAGATAAATCATCATTCTGCTAGAATGACTTCTCTAAGATGCCTCTGACTATGTTATATACAAAATCTATCACCTCCAGCAATTTGAACCCAGAAGTGGGGGATGGGCTGAGACTGAAGAAATCAGCAGACATCCAGACAGGTGATGGGGAGGCTTTAAACAAAAGCAGCAAAGCAGAGAGGCAGATTCAAAACATTCTTGAATAAATAAAATTTGTTTCTCATGGGCACCAACATAAGCTACAGCTTCCCGGAATATTTTTGGCAAGGGGAAAAATAAAAGTTCTAAAGAGTTCAAGGAGTCTGGACAGTTTCCAAAATTGGTTATAGGTTATTTAAGGATACTTCCTGAGGTTTTTAAAAACCAAACTCTTTGTCTCCACTAGTATGTATTCAGTGTGTTATAGGACTTAGCCAATAAAGACAAACCCTTGGAAATGGAATCTTGCATACTTAACATAACATGATGTCTTGTGAGCAAGAACTAAAGACTATAGGTTCCAGAGACCCATACCCCAAATCCTAATATAAATCTTCTGTGGGGCTCAACGCTTCAAAATCTACAACTCCCTGATGATTCCACAAGTAAAGTTTAAGAGTCACTGAAGTGGATGTCATCTGTTTCCAGCAGACAATCACCAAAAGAGGTAATGTACGAAGTTTATATAGCCTTAGGAAACATCCATATTCAATCAAGTTAAGGGCAGTATATCCTCATGATTGGCATATTAAAATCTATAATCAGCCTTACTGTAACATGACTGCTTGAAATGTTGGAGAAAAAAAGTGTTTCAGGAAGAACTTACAAAGACACAATTGGGAACGGGGAGGGGTGAAGGGTATAGCTCAGTGATAGAGTTACTGCCCTGGTTTGCATGAGGTCTTGAGAAACCCAACAGGGAAAACAAAAAAAAGCACAAAAACTAGATCTGCTATTTAGACACCTTTACTGAAGCACCTATATGAACTGAAAAGCATCTATTTTCCACTCACTAGTCATCCTAAAGCTCCTGAAGGGACCTAATTTTTAAAAGTGTTGTGTGTGTGTGTGTGTGTGTGCGTGCCGCATGCATGCATGTGCGTGTTTGTGTTGTGTTGTGTGTGTGTGTTGCATGTAGGGGTGCCATGGAGGCCAGAGGAGGGACATTCAGATTCCCCTGGGATGGCTAACAGATGATTGTGAAATGCCTGATGTGAGTGGCTGGGAACCAAACCTGATCATTCTGTTTGCAAGAGCCAGCAAGGAGTTCTTAACCGCTTGAGCCATCCCTTCCCGAACTAGGAAGAACTATTTGGTTAATAAATTTGGCACTTTGCTATTGGTTTATGTAAGTTAGTGCATTAGTATTCTAAGTTGTCCAGTGAATCCTTGTGAAGATGTTATTCAAGTACTCTTAGGTTGGCATAAATCCATGCTCAAAACAAAACTGTTCAGATGGGCAGTGGTACATGCCTGAATCCCAGTACATAGGAGGCTGGGATATTGTTGGAAATGGGCTAGATGAGACACTATCTCAATTAAAAATAAAAGCAATCCAAGGGAAACTGTTAAATTTTAGTTCCTGGGCATGTGTTGTTAAGAACTGAAACTCAGCCGGGCGTGGAGGGCACACACCTTAATCCAGCACTTGGGAAGCAGAGGCAGGTTGGATCTCTGTGATGTTCAAGGCCCAGCCTGGTCTACCATAGGGAGTTTCAGGACAACTGGGGACTTGCAGGGCGGACCCTGTCTCCAAAAGATAAAAAGACATAAGAAGAAGGAGGCGGGGGTGGGGAGGGAGGGAGGGAGGGGAAGAGAAGAGGGGAGGGAGGAGGAGGAGGAGGAGGAGGAGGAGGAGGGAAGGAGGGAAGGGGAGGGATGGGGGAGGAGGGGAGGGAGGGATGGGAGGAGGGGGAGGAGGAGGAGGAGGAGGCGGCGGAGGAGGAGGAGGAGGAGGAGGAGGAACGAGGGGGATTGAAACTCTGTGTGGTAAGGAAGCCAACCTTGGAGAGCTGAGTGTTGAAACTCTTTTTAAAGAGCTGCACCCAAATGAAAAGCCTTGCTTCCCTAAGGAGCGCCTCTCTGACACATACTTCCCTAAAGAGCACCTCTTTGGTCTACGTGCACCCAAGAAGCACCTTTCTGGTACATTTCTTTTCTTTAAGGGAAACATTCCCCAAGACCAAAATGTTTTAAACAATCCACATTATACTCAATGTGAAGAGAATAAAAATATGAATTAAAACGTCAAGATACTTCCACAGAAAATATTTATATACAGTATTTCAACAGAAGGCAAAAAAAGGCTTCTCAACTACATAACTTGGCTGTCTGGCTTTCTACCAAATGATCTGGTTCTGACATTTATTTTCAGTTGCTGTCCAGAACATATGTGTCATCCAGTAACTGGATGAATGACTTAAAACTAAAGAACCTGAGCCGGGCGTGGTGTCGCCACCCTTTAATCCTAGCACTTGGGAGGCAGAGGCAGGCGGAATCTTTGTGAGTCAAGGCCCCGCCTGGTCTACAGATGAGTTCCAGGACAGCTTGGGCTACAGGGAGACCCCTGTCTCAAAAAGCGGCCAAAAAAATTAAAAACCCAAAAATCAAAAAACAAAAACTCCCCTCACAAGGAACATGGGGAGAAAAGGTACCAAACAGAAGACCTGCGAGGCATAGTCAAGCAGTGGAAGGCTTGTTCAGGAGCTCCCCAGGAAGCCCTCTTTCCTACAGGAAAGCATAAGAAAACTAGAGCCCACTGGCCGTGCTGTGCTTCCAAATGTGCTCAAAGCTCACCACTGAGCTTATGTCAAAGCCCCACCATGACCCCACATGCCCCAGGGCACTTCTGGGGCAATAATATTTCCATTCTCAGAGCCTGTTCACCTCAGCCTTGCAAGCTACTCAGAAGTCAATTCTTTTAGAAGATTTAATAAAAAAATTATATTATAGATGGAAATGACTTCCCAAGAATAAACAAACCTCCATGGCCGTCAAAATAGTTGTTAGCCTACTTTCTAGTCTGTGAGTTTGAGCAAGACAATTCACTTAGTTGTGTCTTATTTACAAAAAGATGAAAGGCATTCAGATTTCCAGAGTCAGCAAGCTGCTGCTCTGCTCTGCTTCTTTGTTCTTAGATAGGTCTCACTACGTAGTCCAGGGTAGCCTCCAGTTCAGGAGCCTCCTGTCTCAACCCTTCCCCAGTGCCCAGTTCTGAAATCTTACAGAATAATAAAAAAAAACTCTTTACAATATATTATTAAAATGTGATATTATCTAGGCACCAAGCCTGGAGTTTACAAGCAAGCTTACTTATTTTTCCTCCCACTGTCATTTAAATACATGGGATCTCAATTCAGATAACAGCTCTAGCCAGAATCTGAACATCATTTTTTAGTCTTCCTTATTTACTTACCACCCGCAATTCATCAACATGATGCCATTTGTTTCAATTCTGTTCATTCTACTCTCCAGAACACAGCTTCAATTGCTTATTTCTCTCCAATCCCACTTGTTGTACTACGTAGTACTACCTTGTGTTAATCTTTCTTTTTTTGAAATAGCTTCCTTATGATATCTGAAATCTTCTTTAAAACATTAGAGGGAGATGAAGGGAGTGAATATATGAAATAAGATTGGCCAAAATGTTAACAGTATGAACATAGTAGGAGCCATTAAACTGTTGCATATCTTTGTAGGCTTGAAATTTTCCATAATTAAAAAAGTTTAAAGGCATTGCACGACATGTGCACAAACCTTCATGCAGACAGTATCATCCTTACACATATGAAAATAAATTTTAAAAAGGTTTTTATTAGGGCTGGAGGGATGGCCTCGGGGTTAGCGGCACCGAACGCTCTTGCAGAGGAACCCGGGTTCGATCCCCAGCACCCACATGGCGGTCTGAGACCCGTCTGTGGACCTCCAGTTCCAGGAGAAACTCCAGTTCCAGGGGACTCCGAGCCCCCCTTCTGACTCCCGCCGGCATTCGCAAACACGGGCTGCGCACAGCCCCTGCATGCGACAATACATCATACACATAAAAATAAATAAATAAATAAAATTAAAAAAAAAAGTTTTTGAATAAAAAAATAAAATTTATAAAAAAGTGATTTGTTTTTATGTAACTTTTAAGTGAGTATACTATGGCCATCGTTAACCATGATGGTTTGTGGATGGTCAAAAGGATGCTCTGTCGAATCACAGTATTCTCCTTCTACCTTTATGTGGGTTCTGGGGACTGGAAAAGGCTGTTCAGCTTGTGCACCTTTACCTTCTTTACCATCTCACTGGTCCCTTGATTTTATCAAAAGAGCAAAACCATCTGTCTTTTATCTATTGTCCCTCTGTCCTATAGAATGAACACTGAGTAAAGTGAGAGACCATATCTGGAGTCTAGCACAGAGTAGGCATAACCATTAAAAAAAACACAATGCGGGGTGGAGAGTAGCTAGCGTTAAGAGCCACCGACGATCTCTCCAGCGGACCCGGGTTCGCTCCCCAGCGCCCACATGCGGCTCTAAGAAAACCGTCTGTAACTCCACTTCCAGGGAGAACTCCAGTTCCAGGGGAAATCCGAGAGCCCCTCTTCTGACCTCGCGGCATTGCACGACACGAGGGTGCACAGACCTGCATGCGACAATACATTCATTACAAAAAAAAAAAAAACAAAAAAGTACAGTTCTGGAGGCCGGGCCGTGGTTGGCGCACCGCCTTTTAATCCTTAGCACTCAGAGGCCCAGAGGCAGGGCGGATCTTGAGTTCAAGGCCAGCTGGTCTACAGAGTAGTTCAAGGACAGCTGGGCTACATGGAAACCCTGGTCTAAAAAAAAGTACCCCCAAAAACAAAAAAAAAAAAACAAAAAAAACAAAAAATAAAAAAACCATATTTGCCTGTAAAATTTGAATACAAACATATACTTGGGTTGGAGAGATGGCTCAGCAGTTAAGAGTACTGACAACTCTTGTAGAAGACTATGGTTCAGGGCTGGAGCGAGGCCCATCGTGGTGTGAGCGCGACAGCTTCTTACAGAGAACCCGGGTTCGATCCCCCGCCACCCACATGGCGGCTGGAACCGTCCTGAAACTTCCATCCAGGAGAACTCCATTCCCGGGGAATCCGAGGGACCCTCTTTGACCTCCGCGGCATTGCATCAACACGGGTGCACAACTGGCATGCAGACAGGTCCATTCATACAACATACAGAAATAAAAAATTATAAAAAAAATTTTTTTTAACTTAAAATAAGATAGACAAGGTTCACATCCAGCACACACAATGGCAGTAACAACCATCTGTAAACTCTAGTTCCAGTTGATCTGATGCTGTTTCTGGCCTCCTTGGGCACTTCATGACCGAGGTATACTTACAAACATGCAAACAAAACACACAAAAGAAAAACCAAAAAAAAAAAAAAAAAAAAAAAAAATGCCGGGCGTTGGTGGCGCACGCCTTTAATCCTAGCATGGGAGGCAGAGGCAGGTGGATCTTTGTGAGTTAAGGCCCGCTGTTCTTACAGAGTGAGTTCCGACAGCTGGGGTCTACAGGGAGGACCCTGTCTTCAAAAGACAAAAAAAAAAAAAAAAAAACATATACTAAATGTGTAAGCAGCTTCGCATGGTAGCACATCCCTTCAATCCCAGCCCTGGAGAGTTTGTAGGGCTTGTAGGGCTGCTACAAGTTTGAGGGCAGCATGGGCTACCTAGGAAATACCAGACTACAAAGGCTAAAACAAAACAAAACAAAAACCACAGAACTCTTGTAGGACACTACCAGCAGGCTAGTTTCTAAAAAGGGTTCCAGCTGTATAAGAGAACACACATTACCTGTAAAAGAAAGACTACTCCTGAAAGAAAACACTAAGATTCCTTTATATAAGAGACATGTCGGGGCTGGAGAGATGGCTCAGCAGTTAAGAGTGCCGACTACTCTTGGAGAGGACCTGGGTTCAATTCCCAGCACCCACGTGGCGGCTGAGAACCATCTTTAACTCCAGTTCCAGGGGAATACAACGCCCTCTTCTGACCTCTGTGGTATTGCACAATACAGGTGCACCAACCTACATGCAGACAGTACATTCATACACACATAAAAAAAAAAGAGACATGTCTGCAAGAACAAAATTAAAATGGATATTAATAGAAAATAATAGGATATTTAGATACATATAACTGATACTCTCAGTGGTGGGAAATAAAACCAGGACCTCATACATGATAGGTAAGGACTCTACCACTAAGCTACAACCCCAGCTGAATGCTTCCTCGTCTCTTCTGTTACTTCTTCTTGGCCTACATTACTAAAACTAGCTGACCTTCAAAGAGTCTCTCTAACACTCCTATCCAAGTCTCTGGTTGATATCCAAGTTCTTTCCTGCTTTCATTACCTGTATCTTGAAACCTTCTCTCAAAAGCCTGACACACCTGTGCTGAGATTCACCTGCTGTTTCAAAAGTCATTCATCAAGACAGCATAGAGCACCTCACTGCCAACTACTCCTCTCTCCAGCTGGCTCCATGCACAAACTCACGACATACACATTTGGCCATGTTAATCTCATCTCTAAGCTTTCTTCCAAGTTGAATCACATACTCAGTGCCTTGCTTCCCATTCGCCTGCCAGTATCTAAATAGTTCCCTGAAACTCTACTAACTCCAGGAAGTCTTTCTAGACTTATTTGATAGTCCACTGGCTTGGTTCTTGCTAAGAGAACTAAAATCTTTCATATAAATTCTTCAGGAATAGGAACAATGGGAACACATCAACATGTAACGTATAGAATGAGCTATAAATGAAGTCTTATTCTTTTTTTAGTGTTTTAAATTTATTTTTCTTATAATTATTGTGTGTGTGATATGGGTAGGTGGGTGCCCAGGTGGAAAGGAAATCTTTATGTGATCATGTCTCTCCTTCTACTTTTACATGGGTTCCTGAGATCAAACTCAGGTTGTCAGGTTTGCAGGGAATGCACTCTACCACTGACCCATCTCATCCACCCTAAAGTGATCATAAGTAGAATAAAGTAAAATAAATTAGGGGTTTATTTTTTATTTTTTTAATTTAATTTAATTTAATTTAATTTAATTTAATTTAATTTAATTTTTGGTCTTTTCGAGACAGGGTCTCCCTGTAGCCCCAGCTGTCCTGGAACTCACTCTGTAGACCAGGCNTCTATTGAAGTTCAGAGATAATATGTTTGATGTTGAAGTAGGCAGGGTAATGGTATGATATGTAGTAGAAATTAAGTTGCATTTTTCTGCATGGAAAATGAGTGCCAGCCTCTAAGTTCTTTGGGGTCCAGTTCTGTAAAGGTGAAGAGCTTTCTTAGCTCTTAGCTCTTATTTTGGAGTAGCATTTATTTTGTAATTCTTTGTTTTTTAAATTTTATATGACTGTTTTGTCTGCAACTATGCATGCAATGCCTGTGAAGGCCAAAAGAGGGCATTTGATCCTCTGGAACTAGAGATGAACAGTTGTTAGTTGCCATGTGGGGACTGGGAATTGAACCCAGGTCCTCTGAGTCTCTCCAGCTTAGCTGAGCTGTCTCTCCAGCCCTTATCTTTGTGATTCTTCATAAATCTATGCTGTAGACCATGGAAGCCACAGGTGACTTACATTTTTTATTTAATTAAATTAAATTAAATTAATTTTTTATTTTTTATTTTTTTAAGACAGGGTCTCCCTTTAGTCCCAGCTGGCCTGGAGCTCACTCTGTAGACCAGGCTGCTCTGCCTCTCGAGTGCTAGGATTAAAGGCGTGCACCACCACACCCCACTTAAAGATGGTTCTTAATTGCCATGTAGGTGCTGAGAATCAAATCCGTGTCCTCTGCTAGAGCAGTCCGGTACTCGTAACCACTAAGCCATCTCTCCAGCCCCAACTTACAGTTTTTTATTGTTGTTGTTTTGTTTTTGGTCTTTTTGAGACAGGGTCTCCCCGTAGCCCCTGTTCACTCTGTAGACCAGGCTGGCCTTAAGCTCACAATGATCTGCTGCCTCTGCCTCCCAAGTGCTAGGATTAAAGGCATGCGCCACCACACCCAGCAACTTACAGTTTTTATTTTTTTTATTGTTATTATTTTTTAATTTTATTTATTTTTGTATGTGTGTGAATGTACTGTCTGCATGTAGGTTTGTGCACCCGTGTCGTGCAATGCCGCAGAGGTCAGAAGAGGGTGTCGGATTCCCCTGGAACTGGAGTTCTCCTGGAATTGGAGTTACAGACGGTTCTTAGCCGCCATGTGGGTGCTGGGGATCGAACCCGGGTCCTCTTCAAGAGCAGTCGGTGCTCCCAACCGCTAGGCCATCTCTCCAGCCCTATAGATGATTTTATTTGCTTTATGTTTAGCATTTAATATGTAGCCCTGGCTGGCCTCAAACTCAGAGATCCGCCCATCTCTGCCTGCAATTAAAGGCATGTACCATCCACACCTGGATTTGGGGATGAGGTTGGGGGTTGAGACAGGGTCTCCTTGTAGCCCCAGCTGGCCTTAAACCCTAACCCTACAAAGAACAAGCTGGCTTCAATTTTATAGAGATCCACTTGCTTCTGCTTCATAAATGCTAAGACTAAAGTTGTGCAATACCAGACCTGGCCAATTTTGAGAAAAGAGTCTTACTATGTAATCCTGGCTGGCCGTGTACTGGCTATATAGGCCAGGATCACCTCAAATTTGAGGTAATCCTCCTGCTTCAGCTTCCCAAATGCTGGTATTTCAGGCATATGCTACCATGCTGGCAAGCAATTTTTAATGTTTTAATTGTTTTTTTTTTTTGGTCTTTTTGTGGAGACAGGGTCTCCCTGTAGATCCAGCTGTCTTGGAACTCACTATGTAGACCAGGCTGGCCTTGAACTCACAGAGATCCTCCTGCCTCTGCCTCCTAGGTGCTGGGATTAAGGGTGTGCAGCACCATGCAGCTTTTTTTTTTTTTTTTAAGGTAAGAGCTTGCTACATTGCTGAAGTTGGGCCTTGGACTCTAGCAAGTAATCCTCCTGCCTCAGACTCCCAAATGGTCAGGACTACAGGCATATACCACTATTTTCAGCTAATAATTTAAAAATATATGATGCCTATGACAGTCTTCTTATTCTCTGAATGTTGGCTATTGTGAGTTAATAGCCATCTGCTGCAGGCTCTGATAACTGTGCCAGGTATAGGTTGCATCTGGTAGAGCAGGACTTTCCAACCAGAAAGCATTTGTTACTCCCATAACATTTTTGCCATTATTGTACCAGTGGGCATATCCTGCCAGACCACTCATGATTGTAGCTCTCATGGTTCACAGCTAGGTATGGCTGAGGTTTAGTTTTCTCTTCTAGTAACATGCATAGCACCTCCCAACACTAGGAAAACTAGCCAGTAGGGATGAAACTTCAAGGTCAGCACCAGCTTGATTTCCTCATGTTCTATTTATTACTCAAGTGTGTAGTATCTTCAGCAACAGGGTCTTACCATCAAGCTCTAGAGGGTAACCGAAAGCAGTGGCAATAGTTGGTAATGTTTGGGGGGCAGTCTATGGAACCTCACCAGCCAACCACTTCAAAAGAGGTAGACCTGATCCTTTTATTTGCTAGCTTGAGGTGTCTAGTAGGGACATTCTCTCATATATATACGGAAACTTCTATAGTACATGTTTCCATATGACTTTTTCAGAAGATTGAGGAGCTATTAGTAATTTATAGCTGCTGAGAGAGGGAGTCAGTTTTCTTTAAGGATGTGGCTTCTGGTAAGTTGATCATACTCATAGCCAAGAGTATTTGGGCAATGTAAATTGAACTTAATGGGCTTTAAAAAGAAGAAGAAAAAAAGAGGATACAAAGTTGAGTGGGCAGGGAGGTGAAGGTGGATTTGAGAGGAGGTGGAAGGTGGAGCTGAATACATCAAATACATTATATGGCATTCTCAAAGAATTTATCAAAATATTTTTAAAATGATGCCAAACTATTCTGTATAGATATGAGAATGTTATTTTATAGTGAGCCTGTTATTAAGCATTTACCAAGGCCTGACTATACATAGACATCATGTTAGGCACAAGACACAACTGTCTTAAATAAATTATCTCTAGAGGAAAATACAGTCCATAGGGACACTGGGCAAGAGCAAGGCTTGAATTTGGAGTGAACTCGTGAAATCAAATTTGGTCTTGATAAGCAGAAGAAAGGATGGGTGGTCAGTACTAACTAAGCAAGAGCTAGGGAATGGATTGATAAGTGAAAGATGGAGTGAAAAAAGCTGGAGATGATCAGGGTGGTGAAACGGAGGGACTAGATCATGGAAATTCTAAACAGAGAGTGAGGGTGACATGGACAGAGTGGTGTTTCACAATGATGGGGCCTTGGAAATGGAACAGCAGAAACAAAAGCAATTGCAATGTGAAGGGCATCACCTAGGAAACTAGAGGCAAACATTTCTCTATCTTCGGGTAAAATGGCCTATTCCCTGCTGCTTCCCACGTGATTATTTCTCTACCAACACGCAAAAAAAGTATTGTACAAATGATTTTAATAAATCTCTAGGACAATACTTTTTAAATTTGGCAGAGCTAGAAATGTGTCTTAGTGATAGGTCACTTGCCTACTGTATATGAGACATTGATACTGATCTTCAGCACCATAAATAAGTAAATAAAGGCCAAAAAAAGTGATGGTATTTATTTCCATGGTTCAAAAATAATCAAGGCACATAAATGGTTTTCCCAAAGTAAAAGTGATTATATGAGCCAGGAGTGGTGGTGCACACCTTTACTCCCAGCACTCAGGAGGCAGAGGCAGGCAGATCTCTGAGTTCAAGGCCAACCTGGTCCACATAGCAAGTTCCAGGACAGCTGCGGCTACAGGGAGACCCTGTCTCAAAAAGATAAAAAACAACAACAACACGTGATTATATGTAAGAGTCATCATATATACATTAAATTCTGCCAATATTCACTTGTATCTGTTAAGTATTTACAATGGAATAAATAATAGAAGCCTATCGATTTTGTAGCAATAGCTTCTCTTCATGGCAACCAAAACCAGAGGCAGCCTGATAAATGGTAAACATCAGCAATATGAAACAGAAAGGCAGATTCCAATTCTGGCTCTAGCTTTAACTTAAAGTCAAACAGTAAGCAAGCTTTTACAAAGGAGTGCCTGGGGGTTCTTACATTTGTGGATTGCTTTTGATATATACATATCGGTTTTAATATTTTCATAATATTAAAGAACTTCATTAATATTATGAAGTTGGACAAGATTTGTTTTGTTACCTCATAATTTACAGCTGAGGAAACCAGATCTAGGTCATAAATTGTGATTACAATCTAGGCGTCTGGCATCAATCTCACCTTTTCCCGTTACACTAGGCTTCCTCTTGCTACTTCACAAAATCACTTGTAAAGAGCTTAAGGCATGAAAATGCTTAAGAAGGGGGCTCAGCATCACACAAATGAAAGTCATGCATGTGTGGGCCCCTAAAACGAAGCTTCTCTTGGCTTTACGGGAAACTTGTGTCAGGATGTAAGGGAAAAATTTTACCAAGAAAAATAAAAAATTGCCCCCCAAAACTTAGCCTCTGCTTTATAAATCATATGAAAAGAATATAAGGTATACAGGGCCAAAACATACATATTCTTGGCCTTTACTTCCTCATATTCATTCACAAAAATCCATATGACAAAAACTTCCAAATAAGAATTGTCTTTGCCATATCTTTATTAAGATTAAAAGAACAAAATATCGATAAATTTAAAACTTCCTGGATTTGCTAGAGTGGAAAGTTATTTTATTTATTTTTTTAATTTTGGAAATTCTGCAGAAATTGGAACTCTTACCAAGGTTTGAAATAAAAAGGGAGTGGGGAGGGAGCAGGGCTGTCCAGCATGCTGAGGTATGTATTTCAGAAACCTTTTTAAATGTATTTTTTTTGGGGGGGTTGGTCTTTTTGAGACAGGGTCTCCCTGTAGCCCCAGCTGTCCTGGAACTCGCTATGTAGACCAGGCTGGCCTTGAACTCACAAAGATCCACCTGCCTCTGCCTCCCAAGTGCTAGGATTAAAGGTGTGCGCCACCACATCCAGCTAGGGTTCTCTTTCATTAAGGGATAAAAGCCCATCAAGCACAACAACAACAACAACAACAACAGAAAGGACTGCATCAAAAACTGACTGAAACCNGACAGGGTCTCCCTGTAGCCCCAGCTGTCCTGGAACTCGCTATGTAGACCAGGCTGGCCTTGAACTCACAAAGATCCACCTGCCTCTGCCTCCCAA
This sequence comes from Rhizomys pruinosus, assembly GCA_009823505.1. Taxonomy (NCBI): domain Eukaryota; kingdom Metazoa; phylum Chordata; class Mammalia; order Rodentia; family Spalacidae; genus Rhizomys; species Rhizomys pruinosus. The sequence continues at coordinate 665,204 of VZQC01000690.1, read as the reverse complement.
GTGCTAGGATTAAAGGTGTGCGCCACCACACAGGGCTAAATGTAAAAGCTGTACATTTCTGGGAGGTTCAGAATTTCTTTTGTTTCCTTTTTCCCTCAAGCATTTGTAGTGAGCTTCTTTTATATATAGCAAACAATTTGAAAGAATACAAAATATGTGAAATTCATTTAAAAACTACAGTATAGCACTGGTACAGTACACTAAAAGACTTTGATAAAAAACAATAAAAGGCCTCCATTTTAAATGCCATTCATATATACCTTGTGGATGAGAGCTATATACTTTTACACACTTTTTTAGAGAAATAAATTATTGAATTACCGAATAAAAAATAAATTTAAAAATTATGATAAAAGTAACAGAATTACTTTGCTAAAATAATTAAGTTGGAACAACACATCATATAATAATTATTGTTTTATACACACAGGTATAAAAACACACATACTCATATTTACTCACAATTTGGCAAGCAAAAGATCTCATTAAAAAAAAAATTACCTCGTCTCCGCCCATAGCTCCTGGCTGCATGTAAACACAGAAAAAAACCATGGATATTTGTATCAAAATGGTGAATTTAGAAATAAAATGTTCACACAAATGTTTTCTAAGTATTTTTGAAATTATTAAACTAGAGATACTGTTCCACTTTTATAGACATATTGGGGAAAAGCCCTTTATGGAAATATAAGCCAGACTACAGTATCAGAGAAATTCAGCTGGATATGGCAGCCACTGAGATAGACACAATGGGTGCTAAGCTTCCCAAGTATTATAAGAAATTATATTGAGTCTATGTATCAGACACAGATAAGAGCTTTAAAAAAATACTACTTGTAAATCTTCATTTGCACTTTATATTACCATCAGACATTGCTCAAAAAAATTCATTCAAAGTAGCTAAAAACTACAGTATATGGTAGGCATTGTGAATTTCTTATATCACTTCATCGATGCCCTGAAAATATATATGCATTATAATGCCATTGGTCCTTGCTTTAAAGAATCCATTTCTGGATTTTCGTGTGCATGCATGGTGTACTTTTTTGTGTGTATGCATGTTCACATGTATATGAATACATGCCATTGATGTTGGGTGTCTTCAATTGCTTACCACTTTATTATTATTTATTTATGGAGGCAGGGTCTCTTGCTGAACCTGGAACTTGTCTATTCTAGATAGCCAGCTCTCCCTGACTCTGCCACCTGAGTTTATTACAGGCAGCTACCAAGCCTGCCTGGCTTCTGGGATTTAGGGATCCAAACTACAGTTGTCCCACACTCTTTTGGCAAGTGCTTAATCCACTGATCCATCTCCCCAGCCTACTTCTGTAAAAATTTTAGCAAAGCTTCTTTTTTTTTAACTACATATTTTTAAAATTTTATTATTATTTTTAATGTGTATGAATGTACTGTCTGCATGCAGGTTTGTGCACCCATGTTGTGCAGTGCCGCGGAGGTCAGAAGAGGGTGTCGGATTCCCCTGGAACTGGAGTTCTCCTGGAATTGGAGTTTCAGACGGTTCTCGGCCGCCATGTGGGTGCTGGGGATCGAACCCGGGGCCTCTGCAAGAGCAGTCAGCGTTCTTAACCACTAGGCCATCTCTCCAGCCCCCAAGGCTATCCTTAATACCAGAGAGTGCTTTCAAGGTTGGCTTCTTCACAACTGAGGGCCTACAGAATGCACTGTTACAATGTTCAATAGAGCCAGACTGTGGCCTCATGTATCACTAGGAGGTGTTGTTACCTACAGTGATTTTCAGAATGGAAAGCTTTTTTTTTTTCTTTTTGAGACAGGGTCTCCCCATAGCTGCTGCAGCTGTCCTGAAACTCACTATGTAGACCAGGCTGGCCTTGAACTCACAGAGATCCACCTGCCTCTGCCTCCCAACTGCTAGGATTAAAGGTGTGCCCCACCACGCCCGGCAGAAAGCGGAAAGTTTTCTTACAGTTGAAACCTCCAATTCTATAAACAAATAAGAACTGAGAACTGCATGTAACCTTTTTGTTAAACCATAAAATGCCACAAAATTAATTTACACTGAAAGAGTGCAGTTTGGAGTCATCACTACTGTAAGATAGCAAAAAGGAAAGAAAACTCCTTAAAGACAGACTTCAGACGCTTTAGCTATATTGTAGAAATGCCACTAAGCTAATCTCATCTAATGTTTTCCACTTTTCTTCAGACATCAAATTTGCCATCAGCTATGTATCTTTAGCCTCTTTGCTTTCCTGCTACTCTAGGTGAGAAAGACAGGCCCTGTTCCCTCCCTGCCCCCTTCCTCTAACCTCACTACCACCGTCAATGAACAAATCACTTCTGAATTTATACAGCTATCATTGTTTACATCATTACACAAGGGATACAGTTCAAGAGTAACTAAAAGGACTTAGACGTTCAATTATTTGAAACTTAGAATTTACCTCCCCAAATCAACTGTAATAAGTGGTAGTTGGCTTTCTAGCTTGAACCCCAAAGAGTCTGCTCCATCTATAATAATGTGGACAAATTAATACTGATAGGTTAACATTCTGAAAGAGGGGAAATAAATTTTAACATACTTAAGAGACATCACTTGTCTCTTTGTCCCTCCTTCCCATTCCCAATGATGTCATGCTGCCTGAAACACTGAAAAATCTCCACTGAGAGACCAGGTGGCAGAAAGATGCTAAGAGCCAAGGGCCTGCTGCTACAGTGTCTCCTAGACACGGTAGGGAAGCCACACCTATGAAACCTCAACATTATGGGTCTCTTTGACCTACATAATGACATGACCACTCAGTATGTGAATACAGGTAGGGGTCCCATCCCTATGTGAAGAGCTACAGGCAAGCCCTAAACACATGTGCATAAGAGCAACACTAAATGTGCTCAGTACATGTGCATATGTGTGTTTACATAACAATCATAAAAGAGGTCATGAACTTGGAGGGACACAGAAGGAATTGGAGAGCAGAGGAGGAGAAGTGGAAATGACGTAAACACAGTACTTGTGAATGAAATTCTAAAAAAAAAAAAAAAAAAAAATTTAA